>JAODAL010017251.1:0-78322 GCA_025379985.1 Phyllomedusa bahiana | reverse complement strand
CGGCGGGGGCCCCCGGACCCCGGGGGGGTGGCCGCACGAGTGCGCCCGCAGCCCGGGCGAGGGGCTGCGGGACCACTCGTGACACCTTCATGGTGGGGATGGTGTGTTCAGGGGGAGACAGTGCATTGTTTCCTCCACACACAGCATTTGGCATTAGGTCCCATCTGACCAGTGCCCCTTCTCCCACATGCTTGCAGTGGCCACTACAGAGCTTTCTGCAAATTGCAAACAGGACTTCTTTTGGCTTTTTTTAAGGGTTGTCCTCTTGCCCCATTTCCAAAAACGCCAGATTTGTGGAGTACAGAACTGATAGTTGTCCTGTGGAAAAATTATCCCCCGTGCAGCTCCTCCACAGTGATATACAAAAAAGCACAGAAAATGGGACATTAATTACTCAAAAAACACAGAAACAAGGCCATACTCACAGCTCAAAGGCAGGACTGAAACTGAACCCAGTAAAGAGGCAACACTAGCCCCTGTGCTACTTGGGAAAGATAAACGGGTGCAGCTGATTACATACTCCACCACTAGGGGAACAATTTGACTGCACATTAAATTGATACCTGTTCACACCAGTATGCAGAAAAGCCCCAATATAATAGATGGGGAGATTGCACAAATGCAAAAATACCGATAATACAACCACTCTCACGCCTTCAGTGTATGAGGGGGGTGTTTGCTGGTATTATAATTGCATATAGATAAGGCGATACAAAAGGGTGCCATTAATGCAGATACGTGTGGTGCACCATGCCGGCTTACAACCTATTACGCCACTACTATTTGATTGGGCGGACTGCACAGCACTTTTTGGATGTCCAACACAAAATACAGACACCCTCTGCTCCTCCACAGCGACCCTGAGCCTCTTGGCTGCTTTTCTAATTAGTGGTCTCATTTTCTGGGCTGTTAGCTTAGGTGGACAGCCATGTCTTAGTAGGTTAGCAGCTGTGCCATACTCCTTCTATTAATAGATGATGAATTCAACAGTGCTCCGTGCGATGTTCAGAGCTTGGACTATTCTTTCTAAGCATAACCCTGCAACACACTTTGTCACAACTTTTTTCCTGAGCTGGCTGGTGTGTTTCTTAGTTTTCATGATGCTGTTTGTCCACTAAAGTCCTCTATCAAACCTTCACAAAACAGCTGTAGTTATACTGAGAATAAATGACATATAGGTGTGCTCTATTCACTGATGAGGTGACTTCTAAAGGCAATGGGTCACCCTGGGTTTTATTTAGGGGGATCTGAGCACAGGGGGCTGAATATATATGCACGCTATACTTTTCAGTTTGGAAAAGCACGTTTCATTTTCTTCCCACTTCCACAAATACTTGCTACTTTGTGTCGATCTATCACATAAAATATCAATAAAGGACATTGAAGTTAGTGACTGTAATGGAGGAACAGTTCAAGGATAGGACGAGTTTTTCAACCCACTGTATGTAACTATATAGGCTCCCTATAGGCAGTGCAATATCCAAGGCACCAACTCCCAACCATCTCACTTTTGTGTCAGTATGAAGACGGGAGTAGATGTTGTTTTATAGTCAAAAGCAGTGAAATATTCCTGGAATTTGCAGCACTTAGGCAGAAGTCAGTCGCGCTTCTTACATTGTAATCGTCAGTGATTGTGACTTTTGCAGGAGTCATTAAAAAATAAACATCCGTGATATTTCTTGCTGATTATTTTCTGGGAGAGGACGGCGGCGGCGGCACTGTGGGGTTTATTACTGAATGCACTGAACTTCATTGGATCTTAAGTTGACATTATTTGTTCCTCACGCGCTTTAGAACTGCCAAAAGCTGTCTGATAAAATATTAATGTTCTATTTCTGCAAAATTTCGCCGTCTATTATATACGATCCTGTAAAAAGGAATGTGAGATTTTCTCTGCATTTCTTCTGAGCAGAAACTCATTTTGCTAAAGAAATGCTTTTATGCTAAAAGTCACCCATTATGCTTCTTAAAGGGCTGATCTCCCGTCTTTACTTATGTTTTATTAGAGAAATAATAGAAGTAAGATGAATAATCAGGGAGCAGAAAACAGAAAGAAAATGTAAGATTGGTTTCACAAAAGTACACTATGGACACATTGCATTGCCTGGAACTTAATACGGTTGTTACTACACCTCTGCTAACCCTACTGTGTATGGGGCCCCGGAGCAGACGGATGTCACTGCACCTCTGCTAACCCTACTGTGTATGGGGCCCCAGAGCAGATGGATGTCACCGCACCTCTGCTAACCCTACTGTGTATGGGGCCCGGGAGCAGACGGATGTAACTGCACCTCTGCTAACCCTATTTGTTTTGGGGCCCTGGAGCAGACGGATGTCACTGCACCTTTGGGTAACCCTACTGTGTATGGGCCCTGAGCAGATGGATGTCACTGCACCTCTGCTAACCCTATTGTGTATGGGGCCCCAGAGCAGACAGATGTCACTTGCACCTCTGCTAAACCTACCCGTGGGATGGGGGCCCCGGAGCAGACAGATGTCACCGCATCTCTGCTAACCTTTCTGTTTTATGGGGACCCGGAGTAAGACGGATGTCACTGCACCTCTCCTAACCCTAATTTTGTATTGGAACCCGAGCAGACGGATGTCACTGCACCTCTGATAACCGTAAAGTGTAATGGGGCCCCGGAGCAGACGGATGTCACTGCACCTCTGCTAACCCTACTCTGTATGGGGCCCTGGAGCAGACGGATGTCACTGCACCTCTGCTAACCCATACTGTGTATTGGGGCCCGGAGCAGATGGATGTCACTTCACCTCTGCTAACCCTACTGTGTATGGGGCCCATAGGACAGATGGATGTCACTGCACCTCTGCTAACCCTACTGTGTATGGGGCACCGGAGCAGACGGATGTCACTGCACCTCTGCTAGCTCTACTGGGTATGGGACCCCGGAGCAGACGGATGTCACGCACCCTTCTGCTAACCCTACAGTGTATGGGGCCTGGGAGCAGACGGATGTCACTGCACCTCTGCTAACCCTACTGTGTATGGGGCCCAGAGCAGATGGATGTCACTGCACCTCTGCTAACTCTACTTTGTATGGGGCCCCAGAGCAGACGGATGTCACTGCCCTTCTGTTAACCCTACTGTGTATTGGGCCCCAGAGCAGACGGATCTCACAGCACCTCTGCTAACCCAACTGTGTATGGGGCACCGGAGCAGACGGATGTCACTGCACCTCTGCTAGCTCTACTGTGTATGGGACCCCGGAGCAGACGGATGTCACTGCACCTCTGCTAACCCTACTGTGTATGGGGCCTCGGAGCATACGGATGTCACTGCACCTCTGCTAACCCTACTGTGTATGGGGCCCAGAGCAGACAGATGTCACTGCACCTCTGCTAACCCTACTGTGTATGGGGCTCCGGAGCAGACGGATGTCACTGCACCTCTGCTAACCCTACTGTGTATGGGGCCCCAGAGCAGACAGATGTCGCACCTCTGCTAACCCTACTGTGTATGGGGCCCCAGAGCAGATGGATGTCACTGCACCTCTGCTAACTCTATTTGTATGGGCCCCAGAGCAGACGGATGTCACTGCCACTTCTGTAACCCTACTGTTGTATTGGGCCCCAGAGCAGATGGATGTCACCGCACCTCTGCTAACCCTACTGTGTATGGGGCCCCGGAGCAGACGGCTGTCACTGCACCTCTGCTAACCCTACTGTGTATGGGGCCTGGAGCAGACGGATGTCACTGCACCTCTGCTAACCCTACTGTGTATGGGGCCCAGAGCAGACAGATGTCACTGCACCTCTGCTAACCCTACTGTGTATGGGGCCCAGAGCAGACGGATGTCACTGCACCTCTGCTAACCCTACTGTGTATGGGGCCCCAGAGCAGACGGATGTCACTGCACCTCTGCTAACCCTACTGTGTATGGGGCCCCGGAGCAGACGGATGTCACTGCACCTCTGCTAACCCTACTGTGTATGGGGCCCAGAGCAGACGGATGTCACTGCACCTCTGCTAACCCTACTGTGAATGGGGCCCAAAGCAGACAGGTGTCACTGCACCTCTGCTAACCCTACTGTGTATGGGGCCCCGGAGCAGACGGATGTCACTGCACCTCTGCTAACCCTACTGTATATGGGGCCCAGAGCAGACGGATGTCACTGCACCACTACTAACCCTACTGTGTATGGGGCCTGGAGCAGACGGATTGTCACTTGCACCTCTGCTAACCCTACTGTTTATGGGGCCCAGAGCAGACAGATGTCACTGCACCTCTGCTAACCCTACTGTGTATGGAGCCCAGAGCAGACAGATGTCACTGCACCTCTGCTAACCCTACTGTGTATGGGGCCCAGAGCAGACAGATGTCACTGCACCTCTGCTAACTCTACTGTGTATGGGGCCCCAGAGCAGACGGATGTCACTGCCCCTCTGTTAACCCTTCTGTGTATTGGGCCCCGGAGAAGATGGATGTCACTGCACCTCTGCTAACCTACTGAGTTTATTACTGGACCCAACAGTGTAGTTGATTCTTGGGGCCAACAGTAAAGTTGATTTTTCAGGCCAGCAGTTGAATTAATTCTTGGGTCCCACCAGTGGAGATGATTCTTGGGGCCCCCTTCTGGAATTGATTCTTAGGGCCATCGCTGAAGTTGAGCATGGTAGACCTGCAGCTGTTGTTAAACTGCATAATCATTCTTCGGAGAGGCATAAAGGCAGAGGGAAAGGGGCAAAAAGCAAGAGCAACTATTACAGCTTTAGGACGGGCCCCAGGATCAACTCCACTATTGGCCCTAAGAAGTAACTCCACTGGTGGGTCCCAAGAATCATCTCCTCTGGTGAACCCCAAGCATCAACTCCACTTGTGTGCCCAAGAATTAACTCCCCTGGTGGGCTCCAATAATCAACTCCACTGGTGGGCTAACAGAATCACATCTACTGGTGGGCAACAAGAATCAACTCCACTGGTGGGCCCCAATAATCATCTCCACTGGTTCCTGGGCCCACCAGTGGAGTTAGTTCTTGTGGCCAACCAGTAGAGTTCATTATTTGGGCCCACCAGTGGAGTTAATTCTTCGGGCCCACCAATGGAGCTGATTCTTGGTTCCACCAGTGTAATGGATGATTGGGACCCACCAGTGGAGCTCATCCTTGGGGCCCACCAGTGGAGCTTTTTCTTGGGTCCACCAGTGGAATAGATTATTGGGGCCCACCAGTGGAGTTAATTATTGGGACCCACCAGTGGAGTTGATTCTTGGGGTTCACCAATTGAATTGATTCTTCGGACCACCAGTAGAGTTGATACCTAGGCCCATCAGCAGAGTTTGTTTTTGGGGCTCACCAGTGGAGTTGATTCATTGGGCCCAGCAATAGAGTTAACTTTTGGGGCCACCAGTGGAATTGATCCACCAAAAAGACACCAAGAATAAATGGGGTGTGCTAGCTCTAGATTTTCAGCCCTTTAACGTCTCTCTGGGAAGGATGAAAAGACAAGAGAAGTAAACAACCACAATTAGAGATGTCACCTCAGTCATTGCATTTAACACTGTAATTACTTATAGAGCCCCTTTGTATTACTAAAACATACCAACAATATGGTCAATGTAAGGTATGGTGGTAAAACTGATCATGGTATAGTAGTTTTTATTAAAGGGGTTTTCTCATTAGGATGTTTTAAATAGCCTTCTTTTCACAAACAGATTAAGGTTCCCACTTCTTGGTCAGACCATGAGTGGCTCTACAGCTTTAAGCTCCCACTTCTTAGTCAGGCTGTCGTTAGTTCTACAGCTTCAGACTCCCACTTCCCATACAGGTTGTGGGTGGTTCTGCAGCTTCAGGCTCACACTTCCTATTCAGGCTGCGGGCAGTTCTACAGCTTCAGGCTTCCACTTCCTGTTCAGGTTGTGGGTGGTTCTACAGCTTCAGGCTCCCACTTCCTATTCAGGTTGTGGGCAGTTCTACAGCTTCAGGCTCCCACTTCTTATTCAGGCTGTACATGGTTCTACAACTTCAGTTCCCCTCATACTGTTCAGGCTGTGGGCAATTCTACAGCTTCAGGCTCCAACTTCCTGTTCAGGCTGTGGGTGGTTCTGCAGCAGTGACTGACATTTCTGCTCTGCTACTCCTAGCTGAACCAGTTAGAGAAAATTGGTGATGGAAATGTTTTCATTTTAGGGCACAAGGTAACAAGTTCTAAAGGGTTTAAATTAGCCATTAAGAAACATAAAAAAAACTGCTGCGCTGCTGATAAGACACAGCAGGGAGTGATGTCACCACCCTGGCCACTGACAGGTAACCTAGAGAAGCTTTTGTACACAATCAGAAGATATGAACTGTTTTAACTCTGAAATGAAGCAAAATCAGCATATCATTGTATTTGGTAATAATGTAATAATCTTTATTTACCTTTGCCTGCATGTTTAAAGTAAATTTTGGTGAGAGGACCCTTTTTAAATAGCAATGTGTTATGATTAGACTATTATTTAGTAATAGTGATAAGAGTCATGGTCTGGCCGTATTACTTGGACTTTGTATTATGGATAATATTGCTTGTCGTTCCTACCTTTTGCTCAATATCAGTATGGAGGGAATATTCAATCACTGTATGAGGGTAAATGTTTGACCTGGAATAGTGGTGTCATGTGATAACTCTCTTTCTTTCTCTCTCCCTTCCTCTCTCTCTTGTTCTCTCTCTCTCTTTCTCTCTGAATTGGGTGGATGTGTTATTGGCACAATATTACAGCTTTAGGGCCCCACTTTCCATTTTGCCTAGGGTGACTTTTAGTCAAAAACTGAACTATTGGAGCTTTAGGACGGGCCCCAGGATTGACTCCACTATCAGCCCTAGGAACTATCTTCACTGGTGGGTCCCAAGAATCATCACCACTGGTGGACTCCAAGAATCAACTTCACAGGAGGACCCCAAGAATCATCTCCAGTGGTGGGCCCCAAGAATCATCTCAACTGGTGGCCCCAAGAAGCAACTCCACTGGTAGGCCCCAAGCATCAACTCCAATGTTGGCCCCAAGAATTAACTCCACTGGTTGACCCCAAGAATCATCTCCACTGGTGGGCCAACAGAATCACATCCACTGGTGGGCCCCAAGAATCAACTCCACTGGTGTACCCCAAGAATCAACTCCACTGGTGGGCACCAAGAATCAGCTCCACTGGTGGGCTCCAAGAATCATCTCCACTGGTGGGACCCAATAATTATCTCCACTGGTGGGCACCAAGAACAAACTCCATTGGTGGGCCAAAGGAATCAACTCCACTAGTGGAAACCAAGAATCTGCTCCACTGGTGGGCATCAAGGATCAACTCCACTAGTGGGGCCCTAAGAATCAACTCCACTATTGGTCCCCAGAATGAAATTACACTGGTGAGCCCTAGGCACCCCAGTCCACAACTGTCCTGACATGCAGTTTTACATAAAAGGGGTAATGTTTCTCTAGAGCGAGGCACCATGTCGGTGTGTGGAGACTTCTCTGCCGTGATTGCTTCCCTGAAATTTAAATATATTCTAAAAGGCTCATGGGAAAAGAACCTCAGCTCTTTTCCCTTGAGCCCTTTACAACATACAGTCTTGCAGAAATTTAGAAATAGTCAGAATATTCCAAAGGGCTGTGGTTTCCAACAAGCATGGCTCTGCTCTATCTGCCAAACTCAGCTTTACCACCCCAGCATATCCCATTTTACCTGATATTTGTCCCGTCCACCATGACACTAACATGCACTTAATAAGAGAAGCATAAAAAGTTTCCATCTAACATCCAACCCGGCCGCGTCTTGTAGGGAGGAGGCTTGCAATAAATCGGAATATCTTGTATAACTCAATTCCACATCAACCTCTCCCTAGAGGGCAGACGGAGCCCAATAACTTTAATCTTCATGGTTAATAATTGTGTATGTAAAAACCAATCTAATTTGGGGGAGTGGAATTGTTCCTTAGGGGTATGTTATTTTACCCAGAACAGAATATATTACTCCTTCAAAAAGTAGCAGTGCAGTCTGAGCAGCGAGGAGTAATTCATTATTTTCCTAAATGTTTCATTATTCCGTCGGGAGGTGAGACTTAAATAGCTCACAGGAAGCCTCCTTAATTAGCTTTCTTTCCATATCAAATATAATATAGTTTTAACATTGAAATGTCACTCATGGGGAAGTCCAGTTTGTGCAAATGATTAATGAACGCGCGGTTCACTGTTGACATTCCAGATAGCCGAGAAAAATATCTCAATGAAGAAATATGCTGCAATTAGACGGAAGATAATATCCGACACGATAAAGATTCCCCGCAATAAAACAGAAGCTCAATTAATGTTCCAAGGCGTTACGATGGCGGCGGCTCCTTCACTCCGAGTCCATGTATTAAACACACAGATAACAAAGTCTTCACGAGCTGCTCATGGAGGGAGCTCGAGCTAGTTTATTCATTCTGGAAGGTTACAATGGGGTAGATTTATTATCAGTGTCTTGAAAGTACAGACCTCTGAAAGCTAGATCGGGCAGACGGAAGACGCGCCAAGTATATGACTATTGTACATGCAATGTGATGAGGGCAGCTTGCAAGAAGTGGCTGACACTTTTCCCCTCTTTATGCCACAACTTTACGTCAAAATTTGAGCCCAAATTTGATACAATTTGGTGCAAACTAAAGGAGTCATCTCACTACATCACAACTGGAGAGCCGCACTTTGCAGACCAATGCCCTAGGGTACTTGAACACTAGGAGACTTGATCGTTAGTACACCTTTCTGCATTGTATGACCGATGCAAAAGAGTGAACAAAGATGGCAGGTTTTACCACTTCCTGCCTGGGACAGGAAGTGGTAAAATGGGAAACATGGCGGTAATGGAAGCCTTCAAAAGGCTTCCAGCCGTCATGTGAATTGATTGCACGGCAACGTTTCTCATTCTTCTAGATGCCGCGGCATCTAAGGGTTTAAACAGTAGGGAACAGAGGCGGCTCCAATCCCTGCTGTTACTGGTGGGTGTCCGCTGCAATAAGCATATGACCCCAGCCTTCTATAATCCAGAATTACTGAGTAATCTCGCTACATAGTAAGTTACCGGCAAGGTAAGGGGTTCAAAAAACTTAACCCTAATTCCAATTTAGGGTTATGGTTAAAAGTAAAGGGGTTGTCTCACTACATTGATTCATCTCACCTCAGTCCTGTTTTCTTGCTTTCATTTTGAATTCAGGGGTGTGTTTACTGGCTTTCACTAGGCTGCAATAGAAGCCAGGTCTGTAGCTATAGCAACCAGTGCTGGCAGCCTATCAGGAGAGATCAAACAGGTTTGTAGCTATAGCAACCAGTGCTGGCAGCCTATCAGGAGAGATCAAACAGGTCTTTAACTATAGCGTCCAGTACTGGCAGCCTATCAGGAGAGATTGAACAGGTCTGTAGCTATAGTGACCTGAGGAGCTGATGCAGCCCATCAGAAGAGATAGACCAGGTCTGTAGCTATAGTGACCAGTTCTGGCAGCCTATCAGGAGAGATCAAACAGGTCTGTAGCTATAGCAACCACTGCTGGCAGCCTATCAGGAGAGATCGAACAGGTCTGTAGCTATAGTGACGTGAGGAGCTGATGCAGCACCTGCTAGAGGGGATATCTAAGAATAGGTAGGACACTGGTAATGAATATATATTGCAAAGTGACTTGTTTTTGCAAAATATTTAACATAAAAAGCAGCAATCCTTGAAGTGAGACAATCCCTTTAAAGGGGTTTTCCAACAAAACCAAAAAACAGAAAAAACAATTCACCTCTCTATGATGTTTTTGCTAATTTGTGCTGTTCCTGTACATTATAGCGCCTCCATTTACTGCAGCTGAGTAGCAGAATTTTCTTCTTGAAGACTATTTCCTATATATGTAATAAGCCCCCAGGCTCTTTGTTGCGCTTTATGTACCTTTCTCCCTATGTAATTCAATCTCATTGCATGCGTCCTGTTTACTGCATATTTAGAGACAGGACACAATTGGTGTGGCTTCAAAGGCTTCTGTGAAAAGCCATACTGCTTTGGTCAAAAGATCTCTTGGGCTGGACACACATGTGTTTGCTGTGTGTGAAGATCAAAAACAACAGAGCTTCCTGTCATCAAACAACCAATGTATAACTGCTCAAAGCCACCGAAAGTTTAATGAAATTACATTACAAAAAGTATTGAAGAACACTAGGAAAATTTTGTAAAAGATATTTTCTTTTCTTATGGATAACCATTACTGTCCCTATGTATAAAAAGGTAACTTCTATAAAAATGCGTTTATGTAAAAGAATATTACCACTATAATACTGCCACGATGTACAAGAATATAACTACTATAATACTGCTCCTATGTACAAGAATATAACTACTATAATACTGCTCCTATGTACAAGTTTATAACTAATATAATACGGTCCACTATGTACAAGAATATAACTACTATAATACTGCCCCCTATGTACAAGAATATAACTACTATAATACTGTCGTCTATGTACAAGAATATAACTACTATAATACTGCTCTTTTGTATTAGAATATAACTACTATAATACTGCCCCTTATGTACAAGAATATAACTACTATGATACTGCCTCTATGTACAAGAATATAACTACTATAATACTGCCTGCTATGTGTACTAGAATTATAACTACTATAATACTGTCTCCTATGTACAGGAATTTATAACTAATATAATACTGCCCCTATGTTCAAAGAATATAACTACATATACTGCCCTATGTACAAGAACATAACTACTATGATACTGCCCCTAGGTACAAGAATATAACTACTATAATACTGCTCCCTATGTACAAGAATATAACTACTATAATACTGCCCTATGTACAAGAATATAACTACTATAATACTGACTCCTATGTACAAGAATATAACTACTATAATACTGTACCCTATGTACAGGAATATAGCTACTATAATACTGTACCCTATGTACAAGAATATAACTACTATAATACTGCCTCTATGTACAAGAATATAACTACTATAATACTGTGCCCTATGTACAAGAATATAACTACTATAATACTGCCCCCTATGTACAAGAATATAACTACTATAATACTGCTCCTATGTACAAGAATATAACTACTATAATACTGCCCCCTATGTACAAGAATATAACTACTATAATACTGCCCCTATGTTCAAGAATATAACTACTATGCCCCTATGTACAAGAATATAACTACTATAATACTGCTCCCTATGTACAAGAATATAACTACTATAATACTGCCCCTATGTACAAGAATATAACTACTATAATACTGTCCCCTATGTACAAGAATATAACATCTATAATACTGCTCCCTATGTACAGAAATATAACTACTATAATACTGACTCCTATGTACAAGAATATAACTACTATAATACTGCCCCTATGTACAAGAATATAACTACTATAATACTGCCCTCTATGTACAAGAATATAACTACTATAATACTGCCCTCTATGTACAAGAATATAACTACTATAATAATGACCCATATGTACAAGAATATAACTACTATAATACTTAATCCTATGTATAAGAATATAACTACTATAATACTGCCCCCTATGTACAAGAATATAACTACTATAATACTGCTCCTATGTACAAGAATATAACTACTATAATACTGCTGCTCCTATGTACAAGAATATAACTACTATAATACTGCTCCTATGTACAAGAATATAACTACTATAATACTGCCCCTATGTACAAGAATATAACTACTATAATACTGCTCCTATGTACAAGAATATAACTACTATAATACTGCTCCTATGTACAAGAATATAACTACTATAATACTGCCCCTATGTACAAGAATATAACTACTATAATACTGCTCCTATGTACAAGAATATAACTACTATAATACTGCCCCCTATGTACAAGAATATAACTACTATAATACTGCTCCTATGTACAAGAATATAACTACTATAATACTGCCCCCTATGTACAAGAATATAACTACTATAATACTGCTCCTATGTACAAGAATATAACTACTATAATACTGTTCCCTATGTACAAGAATATAACTACTATAATACTGCCCCTATGTACAAGAATATAACTACTATAATACTGCTCCTATGTACAAGAATATAACTACTATAATACTGTTCCCTATGTACAAGAATATAACTACTATAATACTGCCCCTATGTACAAGAATATAACTACTATAATACTGTCCCTATGTACAAGAATATAACTACTATAATACTGCCCCTATGTACAAGAAAAGTAATTTGAATGAATAGATTTGAATTGGTCAATATTACATGAGGTCGGGTGGTTGTTCATCCCCTGTATTGTGCAGAGAGTCCTAGTCTGTACTATTCTCGTCTCTTATTATCATACACGGGGCACACTGTAATTGAATTTGAGCATTGTGGATACATTACTACGTTCAATATTCATTTTTTGGTATAAATAATAAATCCTCATATACTTCTGTTAACACAACTCCCGCCCCCGTGCAGCCTCATAAGGCAGAATCCATATTGTATGTTCTGTAAACAACTTGCAAACATATTCTATTTCCGTGGTCGCTATTGATCGGGTTTCATGCATGGAGCGATTCACGCTGATTCGCATAGATTATGCAATTCTCAGATTCCTTGCAGGTTTTTATACAAGATTTCGAGGCGGCATAGAAACTGCTTCTTCTTCTCTGGTCGTGGATACCTGTGGACAGCTGATGTTTGCTAACTCAAAATAGCTATGCTGATATAAAAGAGCACAACTGTAAATCCCATTGAGAAAAGACAAACGTAACCAGCATCCACCTTCATTGGATTGTCGACTGTTATAGTAAGTCCGGTACTCTTGCAAATGCTTAAAAATTCACATCTATAATAGAAACATGCTTTAAAAACTTACATGCATGCGGCAATGGCAAGTATCCATGGTACATTAAACACAACCACCGTAGAACAGGGTAGCACTAGATCATGCCCGATAAGCTACGGACCGACGCGTTTCGATATATAGATATCTTAGTGTGTGTCTATGCCTTAGGATATTATATATCCCACCAGATGTTAGATCGCGCTGTCATTAATTGGGTAGTTTGATTAACCCTGTATCATCCAGTGTGTATGTCTACTTAAATGTATGATTACATGAAACCAGAAACAATTAACATAAAAATAAATAATGTGACTGATATCGGGGTGGGAATTAGATCTATATACGTTTTTTCACGGAGAGCCGGAACAGTAAATCCCAGGTACTTTGAGTGGAAGCCATATTTAGACTGAGTCATATTTCTCATGGTTTTGTAGGGTATTGTCACGGGTCGCAGGCGCATTCGTGCCCCTCACCCGAGCGGCGCCGCGTCGGGGCGCAGGTGCGCTCATTCCCTTGCTGATTCGGGAGCGTACTTACCCGACTGCGCTCCTGCTGCAGGCTCTGGCCCTCGGCGTGCGCGCGCCGGCAGTGTTAAATTTACAGGGCCAGCGCACCGGTAATTGGCTATTGCCAGTCGCTGCCCCTATTTAAGCCTACCTCTTCCTGGCTACCCTGCCGGATCTTTAGTGCCAATAGCCTATTGAGAAAGCGTCTCTAAGCCTTGTTCAGATTACCGTGTACCGTACCATTTGCTTCCGTTCCTCGACCACGAATCTTGCCGCCTGCCCTGACCTTCTGCCTGTCCACAACCACGAACCATTGCCGCCTGTCCTGACCTCCTGCCTGTCCACGACTACGAGCCTGCCTGACGATTCTGTACCGCGCAACACCTCGGCTGCCACCGCAAGCAAGTCACGTCAGGGGTAGCTACCTGGTAGATTCCCGCCGCAGCAAGTCCATCCCGCTTTGCGGCGGGCTCTGATGAAAACCGGGACCTACTTAGATTCCGCTCCCTGGCGTGGCTTATGCCATCCCTTGCGGTGGTCCAGAGGATCCACTATCTCCGACCGTGACAGGTATGTTCACATGGGGCTATTTCGGCGTGCACTTCGCGTCGTATTTGCACTCTAATGCGAGCGAGATGCATGCCGGAACTACGGTAATGCATAGTTCTCAAAGAGAACTATGGATTATGCCTCCTCTCCCAGGCGCGTACAATACGATGTGGGGAGATAAGTGACATGTCAATTACTTGCAGCGAATACGAGCCGCGAGTAATGCATGTCAATGAGGCGGGTGGGCTGCCACCCCCTCCCCCCCTTGGCCGCTGGAGTAAGCGCTGATTAGCGCGACTCCCAAATCACCCGGCGTAATTGCGGCCGTGCTGTAAACACCGCATTTACGCCATGCGAACATAGTCTTAGACTAGAACTAGTAAACCTCCCAGGGGTTAAACCAGAAAGTACAACATCATGCATGACATTCAGATGTAGCAGCTTAGAATTTGTCATTTCATCTTGCTCTTTTATTGTAGATTGATACTTTTTTAAAGGATAAGGACAATTTTGCACTGAATTTGTTGTTGTTCTTGTTCATTTGCTTTCTAAATGGAAAATGAAACAACTTTCTAAATGGTCTTCATTAAAGTGGTGTTATCGTTTCATTAAATGGTCTTCAGAATAAGGGGACAGTGAAAACAAGCAACTTTGCAATTGGATGTCATTAGCAAAGCTTCCTTGTTCTCACAGTGTCCCTTATCTTGTGTTTTTATTTACACTGATATCCAGTGTGGGTCTAATCCCTCCTGATCCCTCCTCCTTGCATTTCACTAGCTGAGAGCTCATTTACATTCTGTACAGCCCCTGTGTCTCTGACTCAGAGTTAGGGGCCGTAGCATTTTTCTGTCTCCACACCTAGCAGAAACAGACTGCAGCAGATTGTACAATGAGCAAACATGACAGGTGTGACCCTGTGCCTAAGTCTCCTGCATACACGCAGATCTGTGCCTTTCTTAGAAAGCTGTAATACATCTCCAGCTGTGAGAGGAGATCAGTGCTCAGATTAGATTGAATGCAGCCTGTGGTATGTATACAGCTCTTATAAAATAAGACTGATAGGGAGAGACACAGTGATATGTGGACTCGGAGGGGGGGGTGGTGGGTCTCAGGCCAGCAGTGAAGGGGGGATGATGTCATCCAGCTGGGAGGGGAAGAAACGCCCCTGTATTCACAGAGCTGGGAATCTAAGAGAAGTGTGACTCAGCCGAAGTAAGGAAGCGATACATCCCCTTTAAACATCATCAACCACTTTACTGCTGTGGAGTTTGTGCAAATCCTTCACCTGCCTGGCTGATCTGCTGAATCTGAATCAAATTTATTAAAGTAATGCTCCTATTTCTGACAGCTCTCTTCTCTCCACCTGCCTTCTTTCTGGTGTAAGGGATAGCAGAATTTAGGAGGAGGAGGAGGTTGTACACAGCAGATCAGAGCATGGAGTAGGAGGAGAGCACTTGAGGAGGGCAGCTCACACAGGCTGTAGATAGAGAGGAAATCACAGTAATGTTGCACAGAAAGGGAAGATCTCTCCTTAGGGAGAGCGCCTATATAGGCGTGTGGAGATTCAAAATTGCCTTTTGCACTCCACAAAACATCTGCATATCACAAGACATTATGAGAAAGGAACTGAGAAGCTCAAGCGCCCTCTGTTGGATGTTACAAATCCTCAATTTGCTTATGACCCACTGGGTCTTTGGAAAGCAAAAGGGATATTTAGCCAAGCCAGAATCACCCATCTGTAGACAGCCGTTTCAGAGCAGAGCGATGTTGTAAGTAATTTTGCACTTCGGATTCAAATCAAATTTGTACTGATTTGAGTGCTTTGATTCAGGTTAGCCTAAATTATTTTTTGAGATATTAGCCAAAAACATTTAATCAAGACTGTAATCCTAAAATGGTGAAATTAGTGGTTTTCATTGTGTTCTTAAGACTCAACTTACCTCTCCATAGTACTCCCAGTCATGTGCCACTCTGACTCCAACTTCATTTCCAATTTGACATTGGACCATCAAGTGATATTGGAATGAGAGAGCAGCAGGACCAAGAGGACCACAGTGAGGTAGTTAAAGGGGTTTTCTCACAATATTGTTTCACTGAGTCACAAGCAGTTTTACATTCACTCTGTCTACTCAGGTTGTTGGTAGTCCTATAGCAGTTATTAGCATATTTAGCTTCTTTGTTACTGGCTGAGCCGATACACTGACTAGTGCTAATCTTTGGCTACTGTAGCTCCCTCTCTGCAAACTCTTCCCTCTCCAATCAGTCCTTAATGCAGCAGCCAGACTAATCTTTCTTTCCAACCGCTATACTGATGCCTCTACCCTATTTCAGTCACTGCACTGCTTGCCCATTCAATACAGAATGCAACAGAAATTCATTACATTCACCCATAAGGCTCTCCACAGTGCTGCACCCCCTACATCTCCTCCCTCATCTATTTCTCTACCACCCTACCCGGTCTCTCCACAGTGCTGCACCCCCCCCCTACATCTCCTCCATCATCTCTGTCTACCACCCTACCAGGTCTCTCCACAGCGCTGCACCCACTACATCTCCTCTCTCATCTCTGTCTACCACTGTACCCGGTCTCTCCTCAGCCCTGCACCCCCTACATATCCTCCCTTATCTCTGTTTACCACCTTACCCGGTCTCTCCACAGTGCTGCACCCCCTACATCTCCTCCCTCATCTCTGTCTACCACCCTACCGCTCTTTCCACAGTGCTGCACCCCCCACATCTCCTCCCTCATCTCTGTCTACCACCCTTCCCGGTCTCTCCACAGCGCTGCACCCCCTACATCTCCTCCCTCATCTCTGTCTACCACCCTACCCAGTCTCTCTACAGCGCTGCACCCCTACATCTCCTCCCTCATCTTTCTCTACCACCCTACCCGATCTCTCCACAGTGCTGCACCCCCTACATCTCCTCCCTCATCTCTGTCTACCACCCTACCCAGTCTCTCCACAGTGCTGCACCCCCTACATCTCCTCCCTCATCTCTGTCTACCACCCTACCCGGTCTCTCCACAGCCCTGCACCCCCTACATCTCCTCCCTCATCTCTACCACCCTACTTGGTCTCTCTACATAAAAAACTTTGGGGGACATGTATGAAAACTCTCTTGGCCTAAGATTTTCTTTGTTGCTCACAGCAACCAATCAGATCCCCCATTTCATTTTTTCAGAGCACTATATGAAATGAAACGGGTGCTTTGATTGGTTACTATGGGCAACAGAGAAAGTCTTAGACTAAGACAGTTTTCCAACATGTGGCCCTTTGTGTTCAGGACCTCCCAATTTATTTATTTTTTTCAAAGCTCGGTTGGACAAGTGTAAATCAAGCAGGAAAAAGTTAAAGCAACACTACATGCAAGGCAGATTGCAAGAGGATGGAGAATCCCTTAGCCTGTGTACAAGTGTAGAGAGAAAGCAGAGAAACGAATGCAAACTGCAGACTTCGAACCGCACAGAGCGCAGATCTGAAACGAGGAGCAGGCTGAATCATGCTTAGCTGAGCACAGTGTGTGTGGTTGAGGAGTCCTGTGTTGTGATCTGTTTGCTATCTGCGCCTTTTTTTTTTGCCACAAAAGACCCATGTTAGGGGTATGAGCATGCATATTGCTCTAATAATACCCTCGTATCCAAGAAAGCAAACACATTTTCCTAATTGACTGCAGCAAAAAGTAGTTTGATTGTTAGTTGTTGTTGGAGCTATGTGCCCATTACCATGGACACTGCTTATAGATCCAATGAATTAAAAAAAAAAAAAACATGCTGGCTTGCATTCCAAAAAGGTTTTGGCTGTACAGTTTGGCTGCCGCATCTTGCCGTATACAAGCTGTATGTATTGTGTGAGCCCAGCCTATGTATTGAAGTTATCTCTTGCAATAAATCGTGCACCTGTAGACGCAAGAGCTAATTCGTTTTCAGCTTTTGAGTGTAAATACAAAGTTTCCCATTCACTTACAGCAAGCAGAAGTCTTGAGAAAGGCTTAGAGTTGAATCAATGGTAAAGGACCACTCCAGCCTTTGTTTTTTTTCCTCTTTGTTCATTACAAATTTCTTCTAAGTGCACAGTGGGGCCAGTAATTTTGCTCACCTGCAGCTACATTCAGGATATCTGTCTGATGCAAGAGCCATTAGAAATAGCTTTTAGATACACAGTGGTTCCACTAATTTTGCTCACCTGCAGCTGCATTCAGGGTATCTGTCTGATGCAAGAGCCATTAGAAAAAGCTTTTAGATATAAAATGGTGCCACTAATTTTGCTCACCTTCAGCTGCATTCAGGATATCTGGCTGATGCAACAGCCATTTGAAATAGCTTTTAGTTACATAGTAGTTCCAGTAATGTTGCTTACCTGCAGCTTCATTCAGGATATCTGGCTGATGCAACAACCATTAGTAATAGCTTTTATATACACAATGCTGCCTGTAATTTTGCTTACCTGCAGCTACATTCTGGATATCTGTCTGATGCAAGAGCCATTAGAAATAGCTTTTCAGTATTAGTCACATGTTTCCACTAATTTCTCACCTACAAGCTGATATCAGGAAACTGACTGATGCAAGAGCCATTAGAAGTAGCTTTTAAATATATAGTGGTGGCAGTAATTGTGTTTACCTGCTTCTATATTCAGGATATCTGACTGATGCAACAGCCATTTGAAATAGCTTTTAGATACACAGTGGTGCCGTGGTGCCAGTAATTTTGCTTACCTGCAGCTACATTCAGGATATCTGGCTGATGTAAGAGCCCTTAGAAATAGCTTTTAGATACACAGTTGTGCCAGTAATTTTGCTTACCTGCAGCGGCATTCAGGATATCTGGCTGATGCAACAGCCATTAGAAATAGCTTTTAGATAAACAGTGGTGTCAGTAATTTTGCTTACCTGCAGCTGCATTCAGGATATCTGACTGATGCAAGAGCAATTTGAAATAGCTTTTAAATACATAGTGGTGCCAGTAATAGTGTTTACCTGCTGCTATATTCAGGATATCTGGCTGATGCAACAGCCATTAAAAATAGCTTTTAGATACAAAGTGGTGCCAGTAATCTTGCTTACATGCTGATGCATTTAGGATATCTGTCGGATGCAAGAGCCATTAGAAAGAACATTTAGATACACAATGATGCCAATAATGTTTCTCACCTGCAGCTGCATAAAGGATATCTGTCTGATGCAACAGCAATTATTAATAGCTTTTAGATGCACAGTGGTGGCAGTTATTTTGCTGACCTGCAGCTACATTCAGGATATCTGACTGATGCAACAGCCATTAAAAATAGCTTTTAGATACAAAGTGGTGCCAGTAATTTTGCTTACATGGTTATGCATACAGGATATCTGTCTGATGCAAGAGCCATGAGAAATAGATTTTAGATATACAGTGGTGTCAGTAATTTTGCTTACCTGCAGCTACTGTGTAACTAAAATCAACTTCAATGGTTGTTGCTTCAGTTAGACATTATTTATGCAACAACAGGAAAGCAAAGTTACTGGCTGTACAGTGTATCTAAGGGCAATTTCAATGGTTGTTGCATCAGTGAGACATCCTGTATGCCACTGCAGGTTTGCAAAGTTCCTGGCACAACAGTGAAACTAACAGCAATTTCTAATGGTTGTTGCTTCAGCCAGATATCCTGTATGCAGCTGCAGGTAAGCAAAGTTACTGGCACCACAGTGTAACTAAAAGCAATTTCAATGGTTGTGGCATCAGCCAGAAATCCTGTATGCAACTACAGGTAAGCAAAGTTACTGGCACAACAGTGTAAATAAAAGCAATTTCAATGGTTGTTGCATCAGCCTGAAATCCTGTATGCAACTACAGGAAAGCAAAGTTACTGGCACAACAGTGTAAATAAAAGCAATTTTAATGGTTGTTGCATCAGCCTGAAATCCTGTATGCAACTACAGGAAAGCAAAGTTACTGGCACTACAGAGTACCTAGGGGCAATTTCAATGGTTGTTGCATCAGCCAGAAATCCTGTATGCAGCTGCAGGTAAGCAAAGTTACTGGCACCACAGTGTAACTAAAGCAATTTCAATGGTTGTGGCATCAGCCAGAAATCCTGTATGCAACTACAGGTAAGCAAAGTTACTGGCACAACAGTGTAAATACAAGCAATTTCAATGGTTGTTGCATCAGCCTGAAATCCTGTATGCAACTACAGGAAAGCAAAGTTACTGGCACAACAGTGTAAATAAAAGCAATTTTAATGGTTGTTGCATCAGCCTGAAATCCTGTATGCAACTACAGGAAAGCAAAGTTACTGGCACTACAGAATACCTAGGGGCAATTTCAATGGTTGTTGCATCAGCCAGAAATCCTGTAGGCAGCTGCAGGTAAGCAAAATTACTGGCACCACAGTGTAACTAAAAGCAATTTCTAATGAACTAAAGAAAAAAAATGGAGTTTTCCTTTAATAGCTTAAGCCAGAATAAAGCATGGAAGCTGATCTCTTCTGTCTCGTTTTATAAAATGTTGCCACAATCTAATAGCAAGTTCTGACCCTTCTCAGCAGTAAACAAGGTATCCAATTAATAACCTCAGCGAGGAAACCTGACATCCGCCTCGTCATAAGATCCCGGCCCATAAATAGCAGATCTCTATCAGTATCTCAGCTCGGTGAGGTATTTTTTACACTGACAATGTTCCATAGATTTGGCTCATAAATTTGCAACTTACAATGCTACAACATAGATGGATTACTTTACCGGTGTTAGTTTAAGTTGAAATCCATCAATAAAATGTTCTCATATGATGCATGGCCCGTCAAAGAGAAAATAAGCATAATGCCCGGATCATCTCCTCACTCGCATTAACTCCAGGCAGCCAATGTCTCCCTTGATAATTCTTAAACTGCAAAGCTGAATAAAACACAGATAATCACTAACATATAAAGAGGAAAAGAACCTCATCTAGAGACATAACTGGAAACATCTAGATCTGACCCCTACCTTCTCTTTGATAGCAGCAATAATTCCCAATCCCCCTTCCAGCAACCACACCGAATGCGTCCCCCTCCTGCTAGGACCTTTGCTACCCCCCCATTACCACAGCTAATTTAATCATGAGGAAATGTATAGGATGCATAGGTTGACCTGGTGTTCAATGTTCCTGTGTGAGAGGTGTCACTCTGTAGATGCAAAGGACTTTCATAGCTGGACAAACAAGGCACGCACCATAGGAATGAGCAAAACCTCTATTGACTTCTATAAAGTGGGACAACTGTAACAAGAACAATTTGCAGCTATTATTGTATCATTAATATCTCATTATACAATGCAGTGTATTATCTGGAAATAATCTTCAATGCCATCTCACCTAAAGGGGTTGTCTCATCTCAAAGTTTCATAGGATGCATGAGTGTAATAATGCTGCTTTGCTCTGTCACTTCCTGGTCAAGCTGTCTGTAATTAGCATATGAGCTCTGTGTATTCAGACCTCTGCTATTTAGATAAATCTTATGCTGTCAGGACCAGGGAAGCTTAAGTTAAAGTAAACAGCAGTAATTACTGGCATTTGTCTGAAGATCAGATAACAAACAAGCTCTCACTGTTTGGAGTTCTGTGCTGTTCCACCTGTGTGATGACATCACTTCCCGCTATTAGGTAGAACAAACAGCAGGGGAGAAGGAGTACACAGGTCGGTCACTTGGGGAACCAGAGAGAGCACAGAAGGTGATAAAATCACTTGTAGCTCCTTAACAAACAAAAAATGAATGATGCATTATATTTGGAAAACATCTTTATTTGGTGTTCACTACATGTTGAAAGCTAAGCTTTGAAGCAAGACAACCCCTTTAAGCTACCCTAGGGTCTTCCAGCAAGTAGGTCCTTAAAAGTTAGACTAACATGGCACCATGTATATTTGGCTTCTCCTTTAAGAACATGGCAACCTCTACAGGTAGGCATCAACCTCCAAACTAACCAACCCTAGGCTTCTCTACTAAGGGTATTACACACACAGCACAATTAGTACATCCTGGACCAATCAAAAACATGTATAGTAGCCAAAAAGGTCATAGAAAAAAATTAGAAAGATAAATTAGTAATTAATCATTCCTACATTTATTAAATAATTAATAAAAAACTAAATATGGACATGTATAAAAATCGGTCAGAAAACAGCCTAGTACCGTAAGTAGGTCCTGATTGGCTAGACTTACATGGTACCATGCATATTTGGCTCCTCCTTTAAGAACATGGCAACCTCTTCAAGTAGGCAGTAACACCAGCCTAACCTATCTTAGGGTCCTTGAGCAAGTAGGTCCTTATCACGTAGACTAACATGGCACCCTGTATATTTGTCTCTTCATTTAAGGACCTGGCAAGTTCTACAAGTAGGCATCAACCTCCAACCTAATCTACCCTAGAATGCACCAGATACTAGATCTTTATCAGGTGGACTAACATGGCACCATGTATATTTGGCTCCTCTAAAACATAGTAACCTCTACCAGAAGGCATTAACCTCCAACCTAACCTACTTTAGGCTCCTCTAATAAGTAGGTCCTGATTGGCTAGACTTACATGACACTGTGAATATTTGGCTCCTCCTTTAAGCACCTGGCAACCTCTACAAGTAGGCGTCAACCTTCAACCTAATCTATGATAGGGTCCCCCAACAAGTAGGTCCTTATAAAGTAGAGTAATGTTTATTTGGCTCCTCCTTTGAGAACATGGCAACCTCTACCAGTAGACATCAACCTCCAACCTAAAGTACCCTAGTTGGGGTTGGAAAACCACTTCCACTAGCACCTCCTATTATTACTGAGTAGTGATGATCGATTGCGTCATTGGATCAATAGTCAATATCGTCAATTATCATGCCGATAGTCGATAATAGATAATCGCTGATGACCATTAAAGTCTATGGGAGAGGAACAACATTCTTACACCCAAACAGGGCTGGAGAAGCTGGAATTAACATCCACAACAGTAAAATGTGTCACGGATGCCCCTGCGACCCTCGTCCCGGGTTGCAGGTGCATCCGTGCCCCGCGGCCGAGCGGCACTGCGACCTGCATGTCGGGTCGCAGGCATGCTCGTTCCCCTGCCTGTCCCACGAGTCACTTACCTGACCACGCTCCTGCTGCAGCCTCTGTACCCTAGGGAGCGCGTGGCGGCAGTATTAAATTTAAAGGGCCAGTACACCGGTAATTGGCTATTGCCGGTCGCTGCCCCTATTTAAGTCTGCCTCTTCCTAGTGACCTCGCCGGATCTTTAGTGCCCTTAGCCTATTGAGAAAGCGTTCCTAAGCCTTGTTCTGATTACCGTGTAATGAACCGTTTGCCTCCGTCCTACGACCACAAATCTTGCCGCCTGCCCTGACCTTCTGCCTGTCCACGACCTCGAACCATAGCTGCCTGTCCTGACCTTCTGCCTGTCCCTGACTACGAGCCTGCTTACCGATTTTGTACCACGCTACACCTCGGCTGCCTCCGCAAGCAAGTCATGTTAGGGGTCCATCCAGCTTTGCGGCAGGCTCTGGTGAAAACCGGGACCTACTTAGATTCCACTCCCTGACGTGGCTTACACCATCGCTTGCGGTGGTCCAGAGGATCCACTATCCCCGACCGCGACAGTAAGATCCGGCCATGGATCCTGCCAAGGTGCCTCTACCAAGCGTCTCTGACATCACCACCATCGTGGCCCAGCAAGCAAAGCAGATCATGCAGCAAGCACAGCAGCTCAACCAGCTGTCCACTATGATGCAACAGCTCATCGCCACTCAACAGCAGCAGTCGGCTGCAGTGGTCTCTCCCGTGGCAGCCGCTCTGGGGATTGCCGCCAGTCCTAAACTTCGGCTGTCCATGCCGACCAAGTTTGATGGGACCCAAAGGCCTGCAGGGGCTTCATCACCCAGTGCTCCTTTCACGTGGAACTTATGCCTGGTCAGTTCCCATCGGAAAGGTCCAAGTTGGCCTTCATGATCAGTCTCCTCTCAGGAAAAGCCCTGGCCTGGGCGACTCCACTCTGGGACTGAGGTGATCCGGTCATGGCTGATCTACAGGAGTTCCGAAGTATCTTCGAAGAGCCTGCCCGCGCTTCGTCTGCTGAGACCGCCTTACTGAACCTGCAGCAGGGGAACTCCTCCGTAGGTGACTACCCTGTGCAATTCTGCACATTAGCATCGGAGTTGGCTTGGAACGATGCAGCGTTTTGCGCCACCTTTAAGAGAGGCCTCTCCAGCCAGATTAAGGATGCTCTCTCCGCCAGGGACCCTCCGTCTTCGTTAAGTGAGCTCATCCATCTAGCAATTCAGATTGATATCCGTTTCGCTGAGAGACATGAGGAGCTCCGCCAAGAGCATGAACCAGTCCGAGTACGTCGTCTACCTCGTCTTGCGCCGGTGTTTCTTCGGCCTCCACTGCTTCCTTCCCAGCCAGCCATGGAAGAGGCCATGCAAGTGGATAGAGCTCACCTGTCTCCGCAGGAACTTAACAGACGACGTAAGGAGAACCTATGCCTCTACTGTGGCAGCCCTGGAAATCTCCTCAGGGGTTGCCCGCTCCGTTCGCAACGTCCGGGAAACGAGCACACCTAGGCTTCATGGGAGAGGCATCCCTAGTTGTGAGCAACTCCTCTCCTTATTTGTACATACCCGTCCTGGTTGGCGCTGGGCCTGGCACCCACTTTCAAGCTTCAGCCTTCTTAGACTCTGGGTCGGCTGGAAATTTCT
This sequence comes from Phyllomedusa bahiana, assembly GCA_025379985.1. NCBI lineage: Eukaryota > Metazoa > Chordata > Amphibia > Anura > Hylidae > Phyllomedusa > Phyllomedusa bahiana. The sequence continues at coordinate 53,725 of JAODAL010017251.1, read as the reverse complement.
TGGACGCGGCTCTGGTGTTTCAACGTAATCTCCCCGTGGTTCCCCTGGAGAAACCTCTGGCCATCTCCTCTGTCAGTGGGGAGATTCTCAGCGATCCAGTCCGTTACCATACTGAGCCTTTGTTCCTTCAAGTGGGGGCACTTCATAAGGAGAGACTTTCGTTTTATGTGTTACCCTGGTCTTCCTCATCCATCCTTCTGGGCCTTCCGTGGCTGCAACACCATTCTCCGGTACTCAACTGTCAGACCGGCGAAGTCCTGCGATGGGGACCTCGCTGTTTGGTGGCGCTTCGCCCAGTGCTTACCGCTTCTCCTGTACCGTCCAAGCCTCTAGCGGGTCTTCCCACTCTGTATCAAGAGTATGCTGACGTCTTCTCCGAGAAGCAAGCCGAGTCCTTGCCTCCTCATCGTCCCTATGACTGCCCTATTGACCTTCTGCCCGGAACATCTCCTCCACGGGGCAGGGTCTACCCTCTGTCTGTGCCGGAGACCTTGGAGATGACATCAAGGAGAATCTCAAGAAGGGGTTCATTCGGAAGTCCTCCTCTCCTGCTGGTGCCGGGTTCTTTTTCGTAAAGAAGAAGGATCGATCCCTTCGTCCATGTATCGATTACCGTGGTCTCAACAAAATCTCCATAAAGAATCGATACCCCTTGCCGTTGATTACTGAGCTATTTGACCGACTCTGCGGAGCCAAGATTTTCTCCAAACTGGACCTACGTGGAGCCTATAACCTGATCCGAAGTGGTGAGGGAGACGAGTGGAAGACGGCCTTCAATACTCGTGATGGGCACTTCGAGTACCTGGTCATGCCCTTTGATCTCTGCAACACTCCAGCAGTTTTCCAGGAGTTCATCAACGACATATTCCGGGACCTCCTGTATTCCTGTGTCGTTGTCTATCTGGACGATATTCTAATTTTTCCCCCCGATCCGGAATCCCACGTCAGCCATGTACGTCAGGTCCTTCAGCGTTTGAGGGCTAACTGCCTCTATGCCAAACTTGAAAAATGTCTGTTCATTCAGCAAAGCCTTCCATTCCTCAGCTACATTATTTCAGACAAAGGCCTGCAGATGGATTCTGCTAAATTGTCTGCCGTCCTGCAGTGGCCTAGACCTGTGGGCCTCCGAGCCATACAAAGATTCCTGGGCTTCGCCGACTATTATAGACAGTTTGTGCCTCACTTCTCACTGGTGTCTCCTATAGTGACTTTAACCAAAAAGGGCAATAATCCTAGGTTGTGGCCACCAGCCGCGGAAGAAGCTTTCCTCAAGCTGAAGTCTGCTTTCGCCTCCGCCCCAGTACTCACACGACCGGACACAGAAAAACCCTTCTTTTTGGAAGTCGATGCCTCCTCGGTGGGAGCCGGAGCTGTACTGTCTCAAAAGGGCCCCAAAGGCAAGACCCTCACATGTGGTTTTTTCTCAAAAACCTTTTCTTCGGCTGAAAGAAATTACGCTATCGGAGACCGAGAATTACTGGCCATCAAACTAGCCCTAGAAGAATGACGCTATCTTCTGGTGGGGACTTGACACCTGGTCAATATTTACATCGACCACAAGAACCTCCTATACCTCCAGACGGCCCAGTGTCTAAACCTGCGCCAGGCACGATGGTCTCTCTTCTTTTCTAGGTTTAACTTTCTGATTCATTTTCGCCCCGCAGGGAAAAACGTCAAGGCCGATGCCCTCTCCTGTGCCTCTGACATGGTAGGAGACGAACCAGCATCACGGCATATTCTCTCCCCCGAAAGGCTAATCTCTGCTGCCCCTATAGAATCGCAACGTATCCCTCCGGGCAAGACTTATGTGCGTCCGGCTCTATGAAAGAAAATACTGCATTGGGGACATTGCTCTCGAGTGGCAAGACACCTGGGAGTTAAGAAATCTGCCTCTGTTATCTCCTGCTTCTATTGGTGGCCCAGTCTGGTGAAAGACGTTTGTGAATTTGTAGAGTCGTGCACCTTGTGTGCCCGCAACAAGTCCTCCCATCTCAAGCCGGCAGGTCTGCTGCAGCCACTACCTATTCCCGATTGTCCCTGGACCCACGTTGCTATGGATTTTATTACGGACCTCCCGCCTTTCTCTGATAATACCGTGATCTGGGTAGTCACGGATCGTTTTTCTAAAATGTCCCATTTTGTTCCTCTGCTCCTCGTTTGGCCAGCATATTTTTCCAGCATATTTTTCGGCTACATGGGCTGCCCCACCATATTGTCTCTGACCAGGGGGTTCAATTTGTTTCTAGGTTCTGGCGCTCTCTCTGTAACCAGATACAAGTAAAATTGGATTTATCCTCAGCCTATCACCCTCAGTCCAACGGGCAGGTGGAAAGGGTTAACCAGATACTGGGCACCTATCTGCGGCACTTTTTCTGCTCGCCAGGACGACTGGGCCAATCTCTTACCCTGAGCAGAATTTTCTTATAATTCGTTAGACTCCGAGTCTGCCGGTCCCGCCCCCTTTTCCATTGTCTACAGGCGACATCCATGCCCACCCCTTCCCCTCTCTGTGCCCTCGCAGGTCCCGGCGATTTGGTCCAGAACCAAACCGCCATTTGGAACCAGACACGCCAATCTCTACTCCGGGCTTCCGCTTGTAACAAGATACAAGCTGACAAGAAGCGAAGACCTTCCCACAACTTCTCTCCTGGTGACAAGGTGTGGTTGTTGGCAAAGTATATCCGCCTCAAGATCCCAGGTTATAAGCTTGGATCCCGGTTCTTGGGACTGTTCGAGGTGCTGAAGTGCCTAAACCCAGTGGCATACAAGCTCCGCCTTCCTCCCACTATGCGGCTCCTGAACTCCTTCCATGTCTCTCTTCTGAAGCCGGTCATCCAAAATCGTTTCTCTCATAAAGAGGTTCCTCCCACTCCTGAGGCTAATGCCACCAATATCTTTATGATAAAGGAAATTCTGGACATGAAAACGGTCAGAGGGAAGCGCCTGTTCCTCATTGAATGGAAGGGGTTCGGGCCCGAAGATAGGTCCTGGGAACCAGAGGACAATATCCTGGACAGTAATATTATCCGGAGATTCCTTCAGGCCAGAAGGAGGGCGGGGGGGGGGGGCAAATGGGGGGTGGGATACTGTCACGGATGCCCCTGCCACCCTCATCCCGGGTCGCAGGCGCACCCGTGCCCCGTGGCAGAGCGGCGCTGCGACACGCATATCTGATCGCAGGCACGCTTGTTCCCCTGCCTGTCCCACGAGTCACTTACCCGACCATGCTCCTGCTGCAGCCTCTGTACCGCGGCGCACTCCCTCGGGCGCGCATGCACCGACAGTGTTAAATTTGCCAATTCAAACATTTTTATTTGAACAATGATAACATGAGAGTACAAAGTCACTTGTTGCAACAAGTCATCAGAATGCAGTAATACAGCAAAATGAGGAAAGGGTACAGAGTACATATTTTTCCCCTTGCCCCTATCCTAATCCGTGAGCAAAAGCAGATACAAGTGATACATTGAAACACTGCAAAGTGGTTTATATCCTAGGCAACCTACAAGAAGTGAGGAGGTGGCATTTAAGCTTCTCATGAGCGTATCCGTTGCCTGAAAGACAAGTAGGTGACCTCTTATACAAGCCTTAGAGGATAACAGGGAAGAAAAAAGAAAAGGAGGCAAAAAAAATAAAAAAATGGGGCATAAAATAACCAAAAAAACGAAAGTACCGATTAGAACAGCTGGCTCGACGGGCGCACCCCACCTCACTTGAATAAGAGAGAGAAATTGCACAGGGCCCTCCAACCCCCCCACTCATTCTTCACTCCCTCCAAGGTGTCTCCCCCTCCTACGCTGTGGGCGAGTTCCTCTAGGAATGGGACAGATAACGGTCCGATCCACAAAAGGAAATCCAGTCCTCCCAGACACATAGATAGAATGAAGGAGAATCAGATCTGAACTCCTCCAAATGCTGAAGGGCATGGACCTCCCGGATCCAGTCCGATATAGTTGGACTGCAGTGAAGCCAGAGTCTAGGGATGAGTATCTTGGCAGTAAGGATCGGGAAACATCACCAGATGTGACTTAAGTAAAGCGATGGGTAGGGGGATATCAAACAGAAGCACCAGTGTGGTCACCCCGAAGGCTGATCCCCGTGATGTATTGAATTAAGCTCAGAACCCCGACCCAGAAAGGTTGCAGAACGGGGCAACTCCACCAGACATGGGTCATAGTACCACTCTCATTTCCACATCTCCAGCAGACTGCAGGAATGGACGGGGAAGTGGTTAAGGGAGGCGCTGGCACCCGTACCATCTTGTAACTAATTTTAATAGTTTTGAGCTCTTTGGGCCCTGGAAGACACCGAGGACCCTGTTGGTCAGCTGAAAGGCTTTGGACCATACGTCCTCCGAGAGAACGGTCCCGAGGTTCCTGTCTCCCCAACCGTGCTGAAAAGGCAGCTTGTAACAGGCCCCGAGAAGTGAGAATGAGCCTAATAGGCCTGAGAGAGCCCTTCTTTCTGAGTATCTACCAAGGCACCACAGCTCAAAGGTGGTAAAGGGTCTATGCACCACAAATGTTCGCTTCCATCTAGCATATAGGCTGCGCAGCTGAAACCTTGCACCGCTCGTCGGGTTCCCGTCGGCACCCACCCGGCTGTCATAGTCCCGCCGTGTGCCTGTCTCGAGGACCCGGGTCAAGTACCGAGGCACCCGTGTCCGAAACCCAGTAACCGAACCAGTGCTGGAGTGAAGAGCTCGGACCTCAGGGTTACCAAGCAATGGGTGCAAGGGCCGCCCACGTCAAACAGGCCCATCCTGGAGGCATACGCCCTGTATTTTAGGACAGAAGTCTGGGCAATCATCGGGATGCGTGCTATCATACCACGAGGTAGTACTGAGCGCGGCAGTCATGGCAAAGCCGCGGTCGGTGGCCCCATATAAACAGGGTCTCCAGACACACCCAGAGTTTAGAAAACGTCTTCCCTTGAAAGAGTCCAGGGTTCTCACCGCCAACGCAGCCAAATAATAGGCTTGAAAAATCTGGCAATGAGAGTCCTCCCTCTGTTTTGGCCTAGTAAGGGTGGACTCCGCTATTCTTGGTTTTACCCCTCGCCCAATACAAATCGTGAGACTATCTTTTCCCTAGGTCCTTAAAAAAGCCCTAGGGAGAAGAATTGGGAATTGCCTGGAACAGGTACAACAGTTTGGGGAGGTGTTCATCTTCAGGATATTTATACGCCCAATCCAAAGAAAAATCTTTGTTATCCCATTTTAGTAAATCCTGCTTAATCCTGGAAAGGAGGGGGGAGAAATTAAGATCAAAGATTTTATCAGAGTTTGAGGGGCTGTGATCCCCCAAGTACTTGAAAGAAGATTCCTCCCATGAGAAGGGGAAGGTTGTTCTCAACAAGTTCTGATCGGGTCGTGGAACATTGAAGCCCATAGCATGGCTCTTTGACATGTTTATCTTATGGTTGCTGTGCAGGCTATATTCATCCAATATCTCCATTACCCTCGGAAGGAAGGAATTGGGGTCCCCCAGATAGAGGAGTAAGTCGTCAGCAAAAGCCGAGCATTTGAACTGATGCTTATGAACCCGGATTCCCTCCACCCGAGGATCATTCCGAAGTGCCCTCAGCAGGTGCTCCATAGCCAAAATATACAAGATGGGAGAGAGGGGGCATCACTGCCTGGTGCCATTTCCGATCGCCAAGGGAGTGGACAAAGTTCCATTAATCCTGATTTGAGCCTGGGGTTAAGTATATAAGACCATTACCCTTTCCCGCATAATCGGACCAAGCCCCAGAGATTCTAACACTTCGCTCAAAAAGGGCCACGCCACTCTATCAAAGGCCTTCTCCGCGTCCAGGGACAGGAGAAGGCACAGGGTTTCTGAAGGCGAACCTGATGAATCAGGGAGAACGTCTTAAGTGTGTTGTCTCTCGCCTCCCTGGCCGGTACGAATCACACCTGATCCGGGTGAATGATTGTAGGAAAGGGTTGAGTCTGAGCCCCAGTAACTTAGCAAAAATCTTCTCATTTGTATTGATAAGCGATATGGGGCGGTAATTCTGAGGCAGTGTTAAATTTAAAGGGCCAGTGCACCGGTGATTGGCTATTGCCGGTCGCTGTCCCTATTTAAGCCTGCCTCTTCCTAGTGACCTCGCCGGATCTAGCTATGTTAAAGATCTTGCAAAAACAAGTCATTTTGCAATATGTGTTCATTAACAGTATCCTACCTATTCCTGTTTTTGACAGCACCATGCCCCATCAATTTCAAACATCACCCTTGAGCCACTCTTGACAATTGTGAAAAACCCAAATTCTGTTAGAAACCACATTTTTTACAATAGACCTGTAGTATAGCGCATTTCACAGCAACATGCCCCCAAAAATTCAAAACACGACCCTTGAAGCCACTCTTGACAATTGGTGAAGAACAAATGTCTGTTAGAAACCACATTTTTTATAATAGAACTGTAGTATTGCTGCATTTCACAGCACCATGCCCCCAAAAATTATAAAAAGACTTCTCATCACTGTTAAAAAATTGTGAGGAGAAATGCCACTTAGAAGCCAAAATTTCTTTCCAAAGGACCATATTATAGCTGTATCTCACAGAAAGATGACCCCAAAACCATTGACAATGCAAAAAATTCTAAAGATTAATGAGTAAATGGAATACGTTTTTTTCATAAAAACCTTGGTGTCTTTTACAGTCTCCTCACCAAACAAAACCAGCAAAATGCCCTTTTTTGGGAACTGAAAAAAAAATTTTGCAGTAAGAAATGATCATTTAAAAAAAAAAGTTTTCAAGAGGACCATTTTTTTGGGAAGAGGAATGTGAAGTAGACCGGCAACTAATCGGTGACCTCGGCAATTGGGGCCACAACATCATAAAGGGAATCCATGCCTGATTCATCTTGATGAAATTCAAACGATCCACATTATCTGTGGAAAGCCGATGCGTTTGTCTGTAATGACTCCTCCAGCTGTGTTGAAGGTCCCCAGATATGACGCTGGCTGCTGGGCAGGACAACACCTCTATGGCGTGGCGAGCGAGCTGGGGCCCCATTCGTCCATTTTGGATACCCAGAAGTCGATTGGATCCGGAACACATCCAAAAACATCGATGTTGAGACGCAGATAGTCGTGCACCATGATCTTAAGTTGGTCTCTTTGTGTTGTATGTGTGCCCTGCATTACATGCGTTGGTGAGGTGGTAAATAAAGATTGCCAGAGGTCACCCAATAGGCTTCTGCCACAATGCCTGCTGCTGCGGCTACTTGGCACTCTACTGCTATCACGTTCCTGACGTTGTTCCACCGTGACATTTGAAGAACGTGAAACAGACGCAACAGATGTCTCCAGTTGATCAATAAGCAAGGGCTCCATTTCCTGCATTTTACTCTCTATTTGGGGGGGGAAGGAAAGTGCTGAGTTTTGCTTTGTACCGGGGATCGAGGAGGGTGGCCACCCAGTAACTGTTGTTTAGTTTGATGGCCTTAATGCTAGGATCATGTTGGAGGAAATGGAGCATCTAAGCTCTCATGTGAGAGATGGAGCCTTGAGGGGGGCACTAGAAAACTGATCTTCCTCATCTTCCTCCTCCGCCTCAAATTCGTGCCAACCTCTTTCCAAGGAAGGGACATCGGCAATGTCGGTGTCCAGGAATACCTCCTCCCTCCTCCGCTTTCCCCCGGCACAGCTTCAACACAGCCCTGACTTGCCTGAGATGATGCACCCTGAGAGCTGATGCGCCACCTTGCACTAGCTCTGGACCCGAACCACTGCCTAATGAAGACCGATAAAATTTTGAAACTGTCGGGCCTTCTGCATTCGACGGAGAGAAAGGCTCCGTGTCCGCATCTGTGTCCTCTCCTCCTCAGTCGCTGGGGACCTGATGTTTCCCGAGTGTCCAACGATCATTCCAGAACTTAGATCACCACAATGGTCATGCTGACAAGGGCATTGTCCGCACTGACCATTTTGGTAGGGTTCTTCAAAACTGGCAAGTATGGTGCGAGCTCTTTTCAAACCCGCCTCCACTCTCGGTGGCTCAACACCCAGAGGTCCGCAACCACTGCTTGTCAGGCCATGTGTCACTTTGTACTGCGTAATGGCATTGCGCTGCTGCCACAATTGCTGGAGCATGTGGAGGGTGGAATTCCCGCATGTTCCCCACGTCAACAATGAGACGGTTGACGGGGAGGCTGAGCTGACACTGCAATTCAGCCAGGCAGGACGAAGCAGGGTATGAACGGCGGACGTGTGAGCTCAGATCTCGAGCCTTCCTCAGCAGGCAGTCCAGACCCGGGTAGCGCTTTAGAAATTTCTGGACAACGAGGTTCATGACATGTGCCAGGCAAGGGATGTTCTCCAGCCTACCAATCTTAAGGGCGGCCAGCAGATTTCGACCGTTATCGCACACAACCTTGCCTGGCACAAGATTCTTGTCACCCAGCCAGCGCTCAGTCTCGTTGCGAAGATCCATCCACAGCTCCTGTCCTGTGTGTTGATGGTCTCCAAGACAGATTAATTTCAACCAGGGCCTGTTTTCTCGGGGAACGGATGCCACCAGAGGACCTTGGGGAAAGAACCCTGCGACGTCCCGCAGTTTTGAAGAGGTGCGCCGAGCCTGAGAGCCACCGTCACCCCAGAGCCATCCACCCCAGCTCACCAGTGAGCATGTCAAAGAGATAATAGCGGCCTTGGCCGTGCTTACTAGTCCATGTGTCGGTGGTCAGATGGACTTTTCCGGACACAGATGCAGACAACGCACTTGAAATTTTAGATGACACATGGCTGGCCAGGGCAGGGACGGCTTTTCTGGCAGAGAAATGCCTGCTCGGCATCTGGTATTGGGGGCAGGCAAGGGCCATGAAGTGGCGGAACCCATCTGTGTCCACCAGACGGAAAGGCAACATTTCCAAGGCCAAAAGCCTGGCAATGCCGACATTCAGGCTTTTGGCTTTGGGATGGTTTGGGTTAAAGTGATTCTTCTGCTCCCAAACCTGGTAGACAGAAGGCTGGCTGCTTGACTGGCCACTGTACGGCATGCAGGTCATCAAATTGGTGGAAGGAGAATGGGTAGGATGGGTCTCTGGTGGTGCTGGTGGTACTCGGGCGATGGTGGAGGTCGAAGCGGAGGCTGTACCTGATCATGACTCTGAGAGACATGGGCAGCTGAGCAACGCTTGGTGGTGGCGGAGGAGGAGGAGGCGGAGACAGAGGGTGTGACAGTGGTTGGAAGCCCGGCATCGGTGTGGCCTTTTTTGGGCAAGTGTTCCCTCCATTTCAACTCATGCCGGGTTCAGTCTCATTCCAGCCTTTTGAGCTCTGAGTATGGCCATGTTTCAGTCTTTTTTTTTTTTTTGAGAAATGAATGTCCCATTTTTTCTGTAAATTGTGAGTGTAGGGACTTGCAGAGAAAGAGGAAGCCTATGACGTGGCTTAGCAACATTGCATAAGTGGCCACTGTATAACTAATACCTCATATTTGATTTTCCAGTATGTATTTTTATTGGTCAAAAGCACAGAGAGCAGAGGTGATTGGTCCTATATTTTGTGCTGGACACCCCAAAAGTGCTGGCACCGCCCCAACGAATAGTATGGCATAATAGGCTGTGAGCCTAGTATGTATAACCACATTTTTTTTACGAATACTGCACCCGTTAACATCGTATTATACTATAGCAATTAGAATTACCAGCAACCGCCCCCCCCCTCATATATTAAAGGTGTGTGAGTGGTTGACATACGGGTATTTTTGCCAATTTGGGCAGTCTCCCCATTTATTAAACTGTGCTTTTTTTCATGCTTGTTGTAAATAAAGTCAATTTAAATGTGCAATCTATTGTTCCCCGAGGATGAGGTTGTGAAGTCTACTGCGTCAGCAATCAGCTGTACCTGTATATTTTTCCTGAAGTAGCATGGGCCAGTGTTTGCCTCTTTGCTGGTTCGAGTCTCATCCAGCCTTTTGAGCTGTGAGTATTTGGAGGCCAATGTTTCGAGTATTTTTGTTTTAGTCTTACACCCCACCACCAAGAGTTGGTCCTATTTGAGTGGTTTTGAGATCTATACTGGGCTACTCAAGTCCTGTGCTCCCGACAGGAAAGCATAGTAAGGTAATATTATACACTGGAGTCTTGTATCGAGAAGGTCAGAAACCATCGCCATAACATGGCAGCATCAACCCTCGGCATCTTCAGCACAGAGGTCGTGATACACTGGTTTAACATAGTGGCATTTGGGCTCCTTATAACCTAACCTCCTTACCAGGGGCGTAACTAGAGAAGCTAACGCCCCAAAGCAAACTTTTTGATGCCCCCCCCCCCCCTCTCTTCTCGCGCCACCACCCTGACCACTGACCATGTAATCAGGACATGTTGTTATGATAATGTTGATAATACAAGGGGGCAAATACCCTCACCATACATATCAAACATAGGAGGTTTAAATAGGCTATATGGGCCCCCAAAAAGGCAAGGTTTAGGTAGGCAATAGAGTCCCCATATAGCAGGCAGGTTTAGGTAGCTATAGGAGCCATACAGGTAGACAGGGGTTAGGGTGTGGCTAAAGGGCCATATAATAGGGTTTTAGGTAGCTAAAAGGGTCCCCATATAAGTAGACAGGCAGCCTCCGGGGGCTATAAATGTAAGCAAGCTTTATGGGGGCTATAGGGTCTATATACGCAGACAGGGCTTCACGGTAGCTATAGGGCAATACAGGCAGACGAGACTTAGAGCTATATTGGCAAGCCTTAGAAAGGGGCTATTAAAGGCAGGCAGGGGTGTATACAAGGCAGGATGGGGCATGCATGCAAGCTGGGGGTATACATGCCAGCTTGTCGTGTTAAGTACATGAAGGCAGGCTTGGTTCCGGGGTATACTTACGGCAGGCTTAGATATCGGTTAACAGCAGGCTTAGGGGTTATACGGTCGGGCAAACGGGGGTATACGGCGGGCATACAGAGGGTAGACAAGGCAGTCATACTGGTTTGTACAGCAAGTCATACTGGTGTATACGGCCAGGCATACGGGGGTGGTATAAACGCAGTCATATGGGTGTATTATGGGGGAGCATATGGGGTGTATAGGAGGCATATAGTATAGCAGCATATGGGTTTTATAGGAGGCATATGGTTGTAGACGCGCGAGCAATATGGGTGTATAGGAGGCATATGGGGTGTATAGGGCATGCATATGGGGGTATACGGCAGCATTATGGGTAGGTAAAAATAAGAAATCATTTACTCACCTCGTCCACCAGCTCCCTCCAAAGCGCCAGCGCGTGGCAGTCTTCCTGCGCCCTCCTGTGCTCAGCCGAATCGGTGCGCCTTTCCTTCTGCTACCCTCTCCGGCAGTGATTGCTCTGAACGCTCGGGCTGGAGGGCCCGGGCGATCGGAGGTAGTATGCGCCTGCCCCGCAGCCTCCCCCCCCCGCAGTGAACTGTTAAGTTCACTGCCGACGGGCCCAGGAGTTGGCATAACCGGGTAGCGGACGCGGTATGAAAGCTGCCGCCAGGCGCGGGCCCCCCTGAGCGCACGGGACCCGGAGCAACTGCTAGCCCTTACCCCTGCTACCCCCCTGTATGTTACGCCCCTGTCTCCCAACAGAAAAAAAAAAAGCATAATAAAGTAGCATTGACTGGGCTACAGCCTCAAGTGGGTGAGGATTGTTATCTTGGTCCCAGTACAAAATCCCAGCATGGTGGCTTAAACACAGGACTCCTTAACAGAAAAGAGCTTAGGGAGACATGAATGGAACTAGTTGCATCAAAGTTCATTTTCTCATCTGTTTTTCAGTGTATAATGCGCCTGATGTATGAAAGTGGTTTTTGTGTGATTATAAATGGAGTCTAAGGTTCCCGCCCCTCACCTGTGTATTTGGTGCATTATGGAACTTAGACGCATTAGTAATGCCCTAAACATGGATAAAGGCCATAGATAGGTTGTAAATAAGAGAAGTCATTAAAATAGCATGTAAATGATAAAACTAGGGGACTGATCCTGTTTTGGAGGACCACAGATCCCAGCAATACCTGTGCTGTGCTGGCTCCTGCTGTATGAAGACTAAAGGCTGAGAGCAGCAAAACAAAATTTTAAATATAATGTACTAAAAATAAAAAAAATCTGAACATCATCATCAGTGGGTATTTCATGTAAAATTTGTTTTAGAATTCTATTAATTTTAAATACATTTTCTAGTAGATATTTTTATATTTTTGGGATATTATATATTTTTATATTAATTTTATATGATCCCATTTTTCAATAAATTTTAATAATGTAATTTTCTATAGTTTGATAATTATCAGAAATCACTTTTTATTATTGCACTGGTGGAAGGTGAGAAATATTGGACATTTTTTGTCCTTACAGCAAATCCAGCTCCACTGCGACTCCTCAGGCTCAGGCAGATCACATCGACATAGGTCTGCCAGTCCGAGCAGTAATGTGCCTGGTTTTGCCGAACCACATTCATATATGTGTCTGATATTACGAGTGTGGAGCGGCGCCTCTGGAACACCCCCAGAACGGCCCCAGAACACTCCCAGAACACCCCCAGAACACCCCCAGAACACTCCCAGAACACCCCCAGAACACTCCCAGAACACCCCCAGAACACCCCCAGAACACCCCAGAACACCCCCAGAACATCCCCAGAACACTCCCAGAACACCCCCAGAACATCCCCAGAACACTCCCAGAACATCCCCAGAACACTCCCAGAACATCCCCAGAACACTCCCAGAACACCCCCAGAACATCCCCAGAACGCCCCCAGAACACCCCCAGAACATCCCCAGAACACTCCCAGAACATCCCCAGAACACCCCAGAATGCCCCCAGAACATCCCCTCATGTTAGGTGCATTAGAAAGTGCCGAGTTTTGTGAACAATTCGCCAAACACAGTCATTAGGTGTATTAGATATGGTAGTCGCTCACTTTGGCGCATTTGATGCCAGAAAAGGGTGAGAAACCCGATCATACATGTCGCCCTTAATGTCAACCAGTTTGGTATGGAAGCATATACACTTGGTTCCTTCATCATAGTAGCCAAACACAGCACCGTCTACCCTGGGCCCCAGATTGAGATGGTCCCAACCAAATAGTCACAATGGTTTCCATTTAAAGGTGCTTGAAAATGGACCCGCCTCTTAAAATTTCTCAAGTTTGGTCTCTGTTAATTGGACATGATGGGACTAGAATTGGAATACAGTGATTAGGCTCCATTTATTTAGTAATATCAAGGAAAACATCTCTTCAGCATCTGCTTCACAGTAACGACTCCTAACGGCGCTGAGAACAAAGAGCGCGCCGGCGCCTGTGATGTGTATCATTAGCGATGGTAAAGAGAGCAGAATAAAGTGTGGCATTACCGAGCGCCATCATAAAAGTATTATTATCACTCAGCAGGAAAAACATATTTGTAAATGACAAGCAGACGGTCACGATGTGAGGAATAAACACATCAATGCAAAGTAATAATGATAATTGCAGACTTGGTGACGCTCTACAAGTTGCACAAACTTTTTTCGTGATTTCGCTCCTATGGCCCCAAGTTATCATTGGCCTCTTCCATGTAAGAGGGTCAACCAGGTGGGATAACGCCATAGGGTCCATGGTTTGGGATTCCAGTTGTGCCCAAGCTCTTTTGATACATGATATGAAAGTAACTAGTGTTGTACTTCAGATTCTGGTCAATGTCAAATTCAACACAAAGCGATTTGTTTCAGGTCCGCAGGATTGAATTATGGTGGAAAATGCTGGAAACCTCAACCATAAAACTAAACTGGGTTCAGAATCAGTTTTAGCAATTTTTTTTACCTACTTTTAAACTTTAAAGAGGTGTTCCCCTACTTCTGACTATCAGGTCGGCCACAGTGAATGGGGAGAGGGTCAGCTCTTACTCATTCATGTCTATGAGATCCCAATATAGCCAAGCACATTCATTCCGCTATATTCAGAACTTCCATAGAAATTTATGGGGAGAAACCAATGCCCTCCTCATTCTGTAAAAGGGCCAGCACATAACTGGCTAGAAACCAACCTATTAGCAAAAAGAGGCTTTGGGAACACCCACTGTCAGAATGGGGTGCTTGAGACCAATCAGTGGAATTGATTATTGTGTCCCACCAGTGGAGTTGATTCTTGGGGCCCACCAGTGAAGTTGATTCTTGGGGCCCACCAGTGGAGTTGATTCTTGGGCACACCAGTGGAGATGATTTTTGGGGCTCACTATTGCAGGTGATTCTTGGGACCACCATTGGAGTTGATTCTTGGTACCAGTAGAGTTTATTATTGGGGCCCATCCTACAGTTACTGTACATGACTGCACATTCCTGTTGCGCTCTGCCTCAGTCTCTGCCTTTCTCTCTGAAAAGCAGCCCAGCCCTACTAAGCACAGGTGCCAACTACTCCCCTGTTGGCCAGTCCAATCCTGGTAACACCCCTTTAACTTATTCCATTTTCTAATGCCACATGGTCCCTCTCTGCTTCCAGTGTGGCTTAGATTTAGGTTTGCTAGGGGTTAGGAATAGTTTTACGAGTAGAGAAAAAAATTGGGTTTAGGACTTTCAGAACCCCAATTTTTTTTTTTTTTTTTACAAGTTCATTAATTCAGTTTTTGAACCGAACATGGCCCTATTGTAGTAGTTCAACAACTGATCAACATCTTATTTAAGAAAAAGACACCTATCATATGATATCATCAGGGGAATGAATGAAGTCCATATGCTAATTTCAAAGGGACTACATGGGAATTGATTCTTCACCATCTGTATACCATAGAGCTCACCCAGGGTATGATGGGTTGATGGAATAATCAATGACCCCAGCTGCATTATCTATAGAAAATATAACATAGTCTAAATTCCACTTCCAGTCTCATCAGAGCTTCAGGTTGCTGCTTTATTCCTACTTCATATTTTACACTGCATCTCCTTATTCAGATTAGCTGAAATTCATCATTAGAATCACAGCAGGAAATCTGTGTATAGGGAGCTGATTTCCTTTTACAATTAAACTCTCTACTTATACCTATTCACTGGTGTCTAACCCTTGGATGCTCTGTAGGCCAGTTCTCACCATGTCCAATCATTGGATGCTCTGTAGAACAGTTCTTGCCATGGTCAACCCTTGTATACTCTGTTGGCCAGTTCTTACCATGTTTGACCCTTGGATATTCTATAGGCCAGTTCTCATCAAGACTGACCCCTGAATACTCTGCAAGCCAGTTCTTGCCATGTCCAACCCTTGAACACTCTGTAGGCCAGATCTCACAATGTCTGACCCTTGAATACTCGGTAGGCCAGTTTTCACCATGTCTGATCCTTGGATAGCCTTTAAGCCAGTTCTCATCATGTCCAACCCTTGGATGCTCTATAAGCCACTTCTCACCATGTCTGACCCTTAGAGACTTGATAGGCCAGTTTTCGCCATATCCAACCCTTGGATACTCTGTATGCCAGTTTTCACCATATCTGACCCTTGAGTTCTCTGTAGACCAGTTCTCACCATGACATACCCTTGAGTACTCTATCGGCCAGTTCTCACCATGTTCAACCCTTAGATACTCTATAGGTTAGTTTTTACCATTTTCGACCCTTGAAAACTCTGTAGGCCAGTTCTCACCATGTCCAACCCTTGGAAATTCTGTAGGCTAGTTCTCACCATGTCTGACCCTTGAAAACTCTATAGGTCTGTTTTCCCCATGTCTGATCCTTGGATACTCTTTAAGCCAGTTCTCACCATGTCCAACCCCAATTTTCACCATATCCAACCCTTGGATACTCTGTATGCCAGTTTTCACCATGTCTGACCCTTGAGAACTCTGTAGACCAGTTCTCACCATGTCTTACCCCTGAGTACTCCTTAGGCCAGTTCTCACCATGACATACCCTTGAATACTTGGTAGGCCAGTCCTCACCAAGTCCAACCCTTGGATATTTTGTAGGCCATTTCTCACCATATCCAAACCTTAGATACTCTATAGGCCAGTTCTTACCTTTTTTTGACCCTTGAAAACTCTGTAGGTGAGTGCTCGCCATGTTTGTCCCTTGGTACACTTTAAGTCACTTTTCACCATGTACAACCTTTGGGTACTCTGTAGGCCAGTTCTCACCCTATCTGACCCTTGACTACCCAGTAGCCCACTTCTAGTCATGCTTTCCTGTTATCTACAACTTCTTCAAATTGCGTGATGCTCATTCCCATTTCATTCTTGATAATCTCCAACCAACTGGCTTGTGGTCTTCCCTGTTTGCTTTGACCATTAACTATCCTGAATAACTTCTTTACTAGTAAAAGGGACAGGGACAATTCTGGGTTTATATACTGAAGACCATCTTTTTCTTTGATCTCTGGCTTCCATGGGGTTGGAAAACGTCTTCTCCAGCTCCACAGCTCAAAAGCATTGATTTCTTCTGTCTACTTATGTGAGCGTCTAAGCCATATGTCACGACTGGGAACACAATGACAGTGATCGGTCTTTGTTTAGTGATGGCTAAGGCATCCTTGTCCATCCATACTTGGTCCACACTTCCCATGGCTGAACCCACAATGTCTTCTGTCGAATCAACACTGTGATCAATGATGGATCCAAGACAGAAGAAGATGTTGGATGCTTCAATTTTTTCATTGTCAATCTTTATGTGGACTTCTCTTCTGCTGCTTGTCATGGTCTTGCTCTTCTTCATGTCCAGGTAAAGTCTAAACTAAAAACTAGACTGATATTAGGCTGAGGGAGGGGGCTCAATAAGGTGGAGAGATCTGTTTTAACCTGCAGTCCATTCACATTATTATGACCACTTCCTACTTTCATTGTCAGCAGCGTGTAGGTTTTGAAGGAAGTCATGTGAGGTACGGAGGTTTTGTGAAAGTATGAGGTGTATAAACGGCTGTCTGCACACAGATCCCTCATGAATATCAGATGTAAAAGGGGCAATATATCAGATTTGGGGTGACTATAAGCTTTTGGACTCAGAGTGTTGGTATTTCTGAATATGCGCAGTCTGTGACTTGTTGGCGACTGCTGTGGTGAAAGTATCATGAGGGGAGGAATGGAGCCATTGTGGACAAGAGACTTGGAAACTGCAGACAACATTAGGCACTGATGATGTGAATGGAGAACTTTGGCTACGAGAATGCACAAGGACGGAGGATACAGAAGAGCAGTTCACGGCCAAAATGACTCCGGGGTGACCAGACATTTGTTTAACACAACAGGGGACCTACTGTGTATGGGGCCCTGGATCACATGATGTCTCTACACCTCTGCTTAACCTACTGTGTATGGGGCCCCGGAGCAGACAGATGTCACTGCACCTCTGCTAACCCTACTGTGTTTGGGGCACTGGAGCAGATGGATGTCACTGCACCTCTGCTAACCCTACTATATATGGGGCCCCTAAGCAGACGGATGTCACTACACCTCTGCTAACCCTACTGTGTATGGGGCCCCGGAGCAGACAGATGTCACTGCACCTCTGCTAACCCTACTGTTTATGGGGCCCCGGAGCAGACGGATGTCACTGCTCATCTGCTAACCCTGTTGTGTATGGGACCCCAGAGCAGACGGATGTCACTGCACCTCTGCTAACCTTTCTGGGTATGGGGCCCCAGTGCAGACGGATGTCACTGCAACTCTGCTAACCCTACTGTGTATGGGGCTCCGGAGCAGACGGATGTCACTGCACCTCTGCTAACCCTACTGTGTATGTGGCCCGGAGCAGATGGATGTCACTGCATCTCTGCTAACCCTACTGTGTATAGGGCGTGGAGCAGACGGATTCACTGCACCTCGCTAACCCTACTGTGTATGGGGCCCGGAGCAGACGGAGGTCACTGCACCTCTGCTAACCCTACTGTGTATGGGGCCTCGGAGCAGACAGATGTCACTGCACCTCTGCTAACTATACTGTGTATGAGGACCCGGAGCAGACAGATGTCACTGCACCTCTGCTAACCCTACTGTGTATGGGGCCTCGGAACAGACGGATGTCACTGCGCCTCTGCTAACCCTACTGTGTATTGGGCCTGGAGCAGATGGATGTCACTACACCTCTGCTAACCCTACTGTGTATGAGGCCCCGGAGCAGACAGATGTCACTGAACCTCTGCTAACCCTACTGTATATGGGGCCCTGGAGCAGACGGATGTCACTGCACCTCTGCTAACCCTACTGCTTATGGGGCTCAAGAGCAGACAAGATTATATTTTTATATTCACATCTATATTGGATCTCGACTGACCCTCCAGTAGCTGTGGGTGCAGTCAGTATGTGGGGCCCCTGGATGGTGGTGTTGGATCTATGGACCCTGAAGCAGCTGTGGGTGCAGTCAGCATGTGGGGCTCCTGGATGGTGGTGTTGGCTCTATGGACCCTGAAGCAGCTGTGGGTGCAGTAAGTATGTGGGGTCCCTGGATGGTGGTGTTGGCTCTATGGCTCCTTCTAGCACAGCGCAGCCTGTGGGTGCAGTAGGGGCTATGTGGTGTTGCTCTAGGTCCCTGACTGGTGAGCGGATGTTGGCCCTATGTGGGCCTACCTCCAGCAGCTGTGGGTGCAGTCAGCATGTGGGGCCCCTGGACGGTGATGTTGCTCTATGTCTCCTCCTGCAGCTGTGGGTGCAGTATGCATGTGGGGCCCGGACTGGATGATAGAGTGTGGGTGGTCATGGGGGCCTATGGGTGGCTCATGGCCCTCCAGTACTGTGGGTGCTGTAGCATGTGGGGCCCCTGGATGGTGATGTTGGCTCTATGGCTCCTCCAGCAGCTGTGGGTGCAGTAGGCATGTGGGGCCCCTGGATGGTGGTGTCGGCTCTATGGACCCTCCAGCAGCTGTGGGTGCAGTCAGCATGTGGGGCCCCTGGATGGTGGTGTTGGCTCTATGCCTCCAGCTGCTGTGTGCAGTCAGCTGTGGGCTGATGTGTTGGCATGACTCCAGGCTGTGGGTGCTCGCTGGCCTGGATGGAGGTGTTGGCTCTATGGCCCCTCCAGTAGCTGGGGGTACAGTCAGCATGTGGGGCCCTGGATGGTGGTGTTGGCTCTATGGATCCTCCAGCAGCTGTTGGTGCAGTCAGCATGTGGGGCCCCTGGATGGTGGTATTGGATCTATGACTCCTCCAGCAGCTGTGGGTGCAGTCAGCATGTGGGGCCCCTGGATGGTGGTGTTGGCTCTATGGACCCTCCAGCAGCTGTGGGTGCAGTCAGCATGTGGGGCCCCTGGATGGTGGTGTTGGCTCTATGGATCCTCCAGCAGCTGTGGGTGCAGTCAGCATGTGGGGCCCCTGGATGGTGGTGTCTCTATGGACCCTCCAGCAGCTGTGGGTGCAGTCAGCATGTGGGGCCCCTGGATGGGGGTGTTGGCTCTATGGATCCTCCAGCAGCTGTGGGTGCAGTCAGCATGGGTGGAGGGCCTTGGCATGGTGGTGTTTTGGGCCTATTGGGACCCTCCAGCAGCTGTGGGTGCAGTCAGCATGTTGGGCCCGGACCCTCCAGAGGCTGTGGGTGCAGTCAGCATGTGGGGCCCCTGGATGGTGGTGTTGGTTCTATGGACCCTTCAGCAGCTGTGGGTGCAGTCAGTATGTGGGGCCCCTGGATGGTGGTGTTGGCTCTATGGCTCCTCCAGCAGCTGTGGGTGCAGTCAGCATGTGGGGCCCCTGGATGGTGGTGTTGGCTCTATGGCCTCTCCAGCAGCTGTGGGTGCAGTCAGCATGTGGGGCCCCTGGATGGTGGTGTTGACTCTATGGCTCCTCCTGCAGCTGTGGGTGCAGTCGGCATGTGGGGCCCCTGGATGGTGGTGTTGGCTCTATGGCCTCTCCAGCAGCTGTGGGTGCAGTCAGCATGTGGGGCCCCTGGACGGTGATGTTGGCTCTATGGCTCCTCCAGCAGCTGTGGGTGCAGTCGGCATGTGGGGCCCCTGGATGGTGGTGTTGGCTCTATGGCCCCTCCAGCAGCTGTGGGTGCAGTCAGCATGTGGGGCCCCTGGATGGTGGTGTTGGCTCTATGGCTCCTCCAGTAGCTGTGGGTGCAGTTAGCATGTGGGGCCCCTGGATGGTGGTGTTGGCTCTATGGCTCCTCCAGCAGCTGTGGGTACAGTCGGCATGTGGGGCCCTGGATGGTGGTGTCGGCTCTATGGACCCTCCAGCAGCTGTGGGTGCAGTCAGCATGTGGGGCCCCTGGATAGTGGTGTTGGCTCTATGGCCCTCCAGCAGCTGTGGGTGCAGTCAGCATGTGGGGACCCTGGATGGTGGTGTTGGCTCTATGGACCCTCCAGCAGCTGTGGGTGCAGTCAGCATGTGGGGCCCCTGGATGGTGGTGTTGGCTCTATGGCCCCTCCTGCAGCTGTGGGTGCAGTCAGCATGTGGGGCCCCTGGATGGTGGTGTTGGCTCTATGGACCCTCCAGCAGCTGTGGGTGCAGTCAGCATGTGGGGCCCCTGGATGGTGGTGTTGGGTATATGGACCCTCCAGCAGCTGTGGGTGCAGTCAGCATGTGGGGCCCCTGGATGGTGGTGTTGGCTCTATGGATCCTCCAGCAGCTGTGGGTGCAGTCAGCATGTGGGGCCCCTGGATGGTGGTGTAGGCTCTATGGACCCTCCAGCAGCTGTGGGTGCAGTCAGCATGTGGGGCCCCTGGATGGTGGTGTTGGCTCTATGGATCCTCCATCAGCTGTGGGTGCAGTCAGCATGTGGAGCCTCTGGATGGTGGTGTTGGCTCTATGGCTCCTCCAGCAGCTGTGGGTGCAGTCAGCATGTGGGGCACCTGGATGGTGGTGTTGGCTCTATGGCTCCTCCAGCAGCTGTGGGTGCAGTCAGCATGTGGGGCGCCTGGATGGTGGTGTTGGCTCTATGGCCCCTCCAGCAGCTGTGGGTGCAGTCAGCATGTGGGGCCCCTGGATGGTGGTGTTGGCTCTATGGACCTCCAGCAGCTGTGGGGTGCAGTCAGCATGTGGGGCCTGGATGTGGTGTAGCTCTATGGACCCTCCAGAGCTGTGGGTGCAGTCAGCTGTGGGGCCCTGGATGGGGGTGTGGCTCTATGGTCCTCCATCAGCTGTGGGTGCAGTCAGCATGTGGAGCCTCTGGATGGTGGTGTTGGCTCTATGGCTCCTCCAGCAGCTGTGGGTGCAGTCAGCATGTGGGGCCCCTGGATGGTGGTGTTGGCTCTATGGCCCCTCCAGCAGCTGTGGGTGCAGTCGGCTCCAGATACCTGTGACAACCTACCTGGACCTTATGGAGTCACCCCCACCCATCTAGCCGCTGCCTGTGCTGTACACACTGCTAAGTTTGGATATTATCTACTGGTCATAATAATGTGACTCCACTATGTATATTCCTTGCCTAATACTAAGAAGAATATGACCTGTTGTGGGGCCTTGAAGACTGGAGTTGAGGCACCCTTGTCTGATAGAGGGAATAACTTGCTGGAAAGGAGTGATTTATGCAGGGCTCATCCATATGAACTAGTTATATTGTGTCATTATTAGATATTACCAATGACCCCTCCAGGCCGTTGGGCGTCGGGGGCTCCCTGTGGCACATCCTCCCCCCGGTGCTGCCATATCCGGCCTCTCACTCTTCCCAACACTATTCTTATAAGAAGTCATTTCTATCTCGCTGCGTCACATTCACTATAATTAAACTCTCCGCCTTATTCTAAGAAAATATAGTTTTTATTACTTTTTACAGCAAGAAACAAAACATTGAGACAAATTTTAATTTTCTATAGATTTCAGGTTTTTATTTTATTTTTTTTTTATTTTTAAGAACAAAACTTCAGTAACTACCAATGGACCAAATGCAGCTCGTAAACAATTTTTTATGTTCTCCGTCTTTTTATTTAAATGTGTCTTTCCTGCAATTGAAACAGTCATAAAAGTTTCATCAATGAATTTCCCGTCCGCATAAAACAGTTTAATGAAGACGATAAAATGTAGAAATCTAACATATGAAATAAAACCCGTCCAGATGTCCACGTCCCCTGTCGAATTACGATGAAAATCTGCCGCCCCTGGAGGAATGAGGAGACTAGTCAGTCCCACATTGTAACGCTATCATGTGTCTCATAGGCGATGATGTGTCCTTAAATACTCAGTGCTGCTGGAAAAACCTGTTTGTTTACAATATACCTTAGGGATAGGGTCTAACAGAGCAAAAGCCACTAGTATTGGATGACCTCTGCTCCGTGAGACCCCCACCTCAAATCTCTGATGTCACATAAGATCTTTACATCTCTCTCCTGAAAAACTCTGTGCTGCTGAAAACTCCACTTCTTCTGCCTTCTCCCTCAGTCTATGAACTTCCATGAGCTCAGCATATCCTCTCCTGAAAAACTCTGTGCTGCTGACAATTCAGTTCCGATAGCCCCCAATCTCAATTTTTAAGCTTCCACAAGCTTTGCATACGCTTCAGCTGAAACACTCTGTGCTGCTGAAAATTCCACTTCTTCTGCCTTCTCTCTCAGTCTATGAACTTCCATGAGCTCAGCATATCCTCTCCTGAAAAACTCTGTGCTGCTGACAACTCTGCTCCTATAGCCCTCAATCTCAATCTGTAAACTCCCACAAACTCTGCATACGCTTTACCTGAAAAACTCTGTGCTGTTGGCAATTCTGCTTCTAATGCTCCCCAATCTCACTCTGTAAGCTCCTACAAATTCGGCCAACCATTTCCTGAACCACTCTGCGCTGCTGACAATCCTGCTCTTTTAGTCCCCAGTACCAATTGATAAGCTCCCACAAACTCCGCATACACTTTATCTGAAAAACTCTGTGCTGCTGACAAATCAGTTCCAATTGCCAACAACCTCAATTTGTAAGCTTCCACAAGTTTTGCATACTCTTCACCTAAAACACTCTGTGCTGCTGAAAATTCCACCACTTCTGCCTTCTTTCTCAGTCTATGAACTTCCATGAGCTCAGCATATCCTCTCCTTAAAAACTCTGTGCTGCTGACAACTCTGCTTCTAAAGCCCGCCATCTCAATCTGTAAGCTCCTACAAATTCGGCAAACCATTTCCTGGACAACTCTGTGCTGCTGACAATTCTGCTTCTATAGTCCACAATCTCAATCTTTAAACTCCCACAAACTCTGCATATGCTTTACCTGAAAAACTCTGTGCTGCTGCCAACTCTGCTCATATAGTCTCCAATCTCAATTTGTAAGCTTCCACAGATTTCACATACACTTCACTTGAAACACTCTGTGCTGCTCTAAATTCCACTTTTTCTGCCTTCTCTCTCAGTCTATGAACTTCCATGAGCTCAGCATATCCTCTCCTCAAACTCTCTGTGCTGCTGACAATTCTGCTTCTATTGTCCCAAATATCAATCTGTAAACTTCCTCAAACTCTGCATACGCTTCACTTGAAAAACTCGGTGCTGCTGGCAATTCTGCTCCTATAGCCCCCAATCTCAATCCGTAAACTTCCACAGATTTCGCCTACGCTTTACCTGAAACACTCTGTGCTGCTGAAAACTTACCTTTTTTTTGCTATTAACTCTCCAACTACGACCTTTTACATCATCACCCCCCATCTGAAATATATTGTGCTGCTGGGGAAAGCTTTCGCTGTGCATTAAGTAAGTGCTCATGTACACAGTTACACAGTGGGGACCTCATGGCTCTATACTGCAGACCTGCATGGTGTCTTATGTATACGGTGCATTCATTTACCTCTGCCAGAGTGAAGTCCAATTAAGGATGTTGCAGATTCTTTTTTTTTATATTGATACAAAAATAAACTTTTAGGCTATGTTCACACGGTGTATTGAGGCGCGCATAGTACGCGTCACAATATGCCGGGTGCTTTGGAACCACGCTCTGATCAGCCCCATTGACATGCATTATTTGTGGCGCGTAATCGCCGTGAACAATTGCCATGTCAATTCTCCCCCCGCCGCATACAGTACGATCGTATTGTACGCGTGGGGCGACAACGCATAATCCATAGCCCTCTATGGAAGCTATGGATTACCGTAATCGCGGTGCACATATAATGCGCAATACGTGGCATAATGTGCGCCGAAATACGCGAACAAAGACGCCTTGTGAACATACCCTTATATTCATAGTGGGAAAGCTGCCGGCTTGATGTCAAATCCACAATCATGTTTCAAGGCTCTTTAATGGGTCGGATGTGACTGTAAGGGAGGCTGCAGCCAATAGGTGACACATCTTTTATCTCGGAAAATAATGGGAAAATGACCTATCTGGATCTCCCAGCAGGCAGTGGGTGAGGGGGTCTATCTTTTAGGCATGTCTGGAGCATGGCTGCCATTTTAAAAAAAAACATTTTGGGCAGTGCCCCTCTCCAGACACGGGTTGGCTTAGTGGCTAAGTATGCAATATGGATGACTATCTTATGTATATACTAAATGTCTTAGCCTTATTCTCATGTTGTTGGGCTTATTAACCCTGTGTTTTCTGGAGGTGGGCATTTTTTCGTTGGGTGGCTTTGTTCATTTTATTTTTTTGTGTTAACTTTGCATGTTTTTTTTGCTTACTATGTAATAAAGGTTTACTCTTACCCTGAGATGACTTTTGTTGGTTTGTATAATTTTGGATCAAGGCAAAGTTTTTCCAATTGGAAGGATATAAGGTAGGATATCAGAGAAAACAGGAATTGTCTCAGAAATCGATTGCCGCAATCAGATCTGCAATATTTCTTGTGGTTCAAATGTTATCAACACAGAAAGTTGCTGCAGCAGTTATTGGATGGGGCAATGTGCTGTCCCTGGTGCTGAACACAGAGCTGACAGCGCTGGATCCAGTTATTATGAACTTTCTGTGTTGAGAACTTTTGAACCACAAGAAATTTTGCAAATCTGATTGCGGCAAAGGATTTCTGAGACAGTTCTGGTCTAATTTCATATTCTCCTATTAGAAAAACGTGTCCTTGATCCAATATGGCGGCTTTCAAATGGCGAACATGTCATGTTCTGGACATTGCCTAAAACAATGACGTGACCACCTTCCCAATGGAAAAACTTGCCCTTGATTCAATATGGCGGCTTTAAAGATGGCGAACATGTACTGGACATTGCCTAAAACAATGACGTGACCACCTTCCCAATGGAATAACTTGCCCTTGATCCAATATGGCGGCTTTCAAGATGGCGAACATGTACTGGACATTGCCTAAAACAATGACGTGACCACCTTCCTAATGGAATAACATGCCCTTGATCCAATATGGCCGCTTTTAAGATGTCGGCTATGTTCCAGACATAGCCTAAAACAATGACGTGACCACCTTCCTAATGGAATAACTTGCCCTTGATCCAATATGGCGGCTTTCAAGATGGCGAACACGTACTGGACATTGCCTAAAACAATGACGTGACCACCTTCCCAATGGAATAACTTGCCCTTGATCCAATATGGCGGCTTCTAAGATGTCGGCCATGTTCCAGACATAGCCTAAAACAATGACTTGACCACCTTCCCAATGGAAAAACTTGCCCTTGATTAAAATATGGGGCTTTAAGTGGGAAAATTACTGCTTGCCTAAACAATGATGACAATCCAAGGAAATAAAACCCCTTAAAACAAAGGGCCCGCTTTAAAAGTTGGCTATTTCCGACATGCCAAAACAATGAAGGAAACCCCTTCCAATGGAATAAACTTCCCCTTTATCCAATATGGCGGCTTTAAATGCGCATTTGGCTTTCCAAAAACGACTGACCCCCTTCCAAGGAAAAAAACTTGCCCTTGATCCAATATGGCGGCTTTCAAGATGGCGAATACGTACTGGACATTGCCTAAAACAATGACGTGACCACCTTCCCAATGGAATAACTTGCCCTTGATCCAATATGGCGGCTTCTAAGATGTCGGCCATGTTCCAGACATAGCCTAAAACAATGACTTGACCACCTTCCCAATGGAAAAACTTGCCCTTGATTCAATATGGCGGCTTTCAAGATGGTGATCATGTTCTGGACATAGCCTAAAAGATAGGCCCCCTCATCCGTCTCTGGCGGATACAAAAAGGTTGTTGTCCCTTTCTGAAATAAAAGGCTGTCCTGGGAATTTTTTTGGGGGATATAAATAAAGCTACTACATTGTTGTGCTTATTTTTTTGGTGGTCTTCTTCATTTGGTTAGTTTCTCAATCTAGTAACTATGATGTTAAGGAATCCTAAAACACTTTGTGCTGCTGGGGGATGAGAACCATTAATAACCCATCTGCATTCTTTTATATACTGTGTATCAACTGGTGTCAATTATGTATCCTTTTCGATTTTTCCTCGAACCTATCTTAGCATTGATCCTGATTTCAGATATCGTATTTACATTGTAACCATTTTGCAGATTCTACAATGAAACAATAGTTCACGTAACGTTCCATCATGGCGGCCGGACGCCCTTCTGCTTCCTTTGCATCCATCTCTCTGCTGTTACCGCTTGCATTTCACTGAGTTTGTTGGATGTAATATCGGAGCTCACATCTGACAGGTCCACTCTACCAGGTTAAGTCAATAAAAAAGAATTGATTTTTTTTTTTTGCGTTCTTTCCTTAAAAACAATTTAGGGTCAGTTCAATTTGCAGTAATTACCAGGGAAAACAAAAAAGAGTCATGATATAATTCAAGAATGAGATTGCCAATATAGCGGGACTAGAGGGAATCCGGAGAAAAAAGGGAGTTCTTACAAAGTGATTATCTCATGACCGTAGACGAGACGTTCGTTTATTGTCCTATGGTTTTTTTTTTTTTTTGGTAAATGAATCTCCGGTATTTTTAGAAAATGCTTTATTGCTTTTCAGTCAAATAAGTTAATTTGTGACACGTTGCAAAAAGAAAAAAATAATAATTACTGTTAATTAAAAAAAAGTTCCCTGGTGCCAACGTTGGAGGCAAACATTTGCTTCCTGTATTTCTGTATATACAATGCAGAAGGTTACTTGCATTATGGAAGATACAATGAATAGGATCTAACTGTGAAAGGACTCTCGATAGACTAGTACATTCTCCAGGAAGCAATGGGGTACAGTCCCTCTCCATCATTGGTGACAGGAGAACTTTGTACTATGTCTTAGCTTTGTATGTACTGTATAGTTTTACTATCTTGACTAAGGTGATGTTCACTCTGCAAATTTTGGGACATATTTTTGTGCATGTTTCAGGTGTAATTTCACCTACAAACATTCCAAAATAGTCCCCACACGTCTGTAAAGAATCAACATTGTCAATATGCACCAATAGGTTAAGAATAGGGGGCGGAAATTTGCCTCGGGGCTATTGTGCTGTTAAAATTATGTGCTTGCAAGCCAGTATCAGACTGGGGTGCTTAGAGCTGATTCTAGGGGCCACCAGTTGAGCTTTTTCTTGGCCACCGGTGGAGTTTATTTTAGGGGTACACTCTATAGCTACTGTAAATGACTGTACATACCTCCTATACTCTGCATCTTGTTTCTTGCCTCTTTTTCTGCTTTTTTGCCTCTTCTGAGGATGTATAGGCAGATAAAAGACAACTCCAGGTCTTCCATGCTTAGGGGCCCACCGGGGATTTCCCCTATTCACCTGTGGGCCAGTCCAAACCTGTTGCAAGCACGTCATTTCAACAGCCCCATGTACGTGTTCAATCCGCGTGTGAACCCGACCTAAGGCTCGGTTCATATCTGCAGCAAAGATTCCATTCAGAGCTTCCATCTCAAAGACATTTCATGAAGGACATCAATGGCGCCCATTGACTATAGTAGGGGTAGTGCCCTGGGATCAATGGCACTTATTATTATTATTAATAATAATAATACTAATAATAATAATAGCTCCCTCATAGTTCAGTCGCTCATTACTGCCAGCCACCAAATCTCAGGGTGGCTGCCACAGGCCTTCCATCTCTTGCCATCAGCCCACCGGCTGGTCTCAAGGTGCCTGAATACTGGTCTGAACCCTCAGCCAAAAATATTCAGTTCAACAGATCTTCTCACAACAGTGTGGTCTGCAATCCTCTTGCTTTTGATGTCAACCAAAGAAGCTGTATGGAGCCTGCTACCACCAGAACACACATGACCAGAGCCACATCCTCTGGTTTGACGTCAAACCCACCCCTTACCACCTCTCACGTCCTCTGTGTTCAATTTTATGGTGCACCACTAAGGGACCCAATAATTGGGTTCTGCATGAGCACTGATGTTGGCACCAAGCGACTCTGGCAGGGTCTGATGGGGCTGCAGCATACAATGATCCGCCAAACCTTACCGGGAAGATGTAGTAGAGTATGTAAAAAACACTAAGGTTATAGCGGAGTCACATTAAAGGGGCAACAATAAATATAGAAGGGAACACAAGAACTGTGTAAGGGGAGCGGGAGGTGACACGGGTTACGTGTTGTCCTGAACTCTAATGATGAGAGGAGTCTGCTGATCAGACCTTCTAAGAATAAAGTACTGACCCTCTAGTAATAATGAAATGACTGCTAAACCACTTTGTAATGATAATGAGATTGCACTGCTGACCCCGACCTCAATGATAATGATATCGCCCTGCTGACCCTGACCTCAATGATAATGAGATCCTACTGCTGACCCCAACCTCAATGATGAGTACATTCTGCTGACCCTGACCTATAATAATAATAATAATATGATCTCTCTACTGACCCTAACCGCTGACCCTGCTGACCCTGACCGCTAATGATAATGAGATCATTCTGCTGACCTTGACCTCTAATGATGATGAGATCCTTCTGCTGACCCCGACCTCAATGATAATGATATCGCCCTGCTGACCCAGACCTCAATGATAATGAGATCCTTCTGCTGACCCTGACCTCAATGATGAGTTCATTCTGCTGACCCCGACCTCAATGATGAGTTCATTCTGCTGACCCTGACCTATAATAATAATATGATCTCTCTACTGACCCTAACCGCAGACCCTGCTGACCCTGACCGCTAATGATAATGATATCGCCCTGCTGACCCTGACCTCAATGATAATGATATCGCCCTGCTGACCCTGACCTCAATGATAATGATATCGCCCTGCTGACCCTGACCTCTAATGAGGAGATCATTCTGCTGACCCCAACCTATAATAATAATAATAATAATAATAATAATAATAATAATAATATGATCTCGCTACTGACCCTAACCGCTGACTCTGCTGACCCTGACCACTAATGATAATAAGATAACATTGCTGATTCGGTGTTGATCCAGGGATTTATTCTGATGCCAGATTGGAGTCAGGAAGGAATTTTTTCCCTAAAATGAGGAAAGTTGGCTTCTACCTCATGGGAAGTTTTGCCTTCCTCTGGATCAACACTACAGCGCAATAGGCTGAACTGGATGGACATCTGTCTTCTTTCAGCTTTAAAAACTATGATTCTGAACTCTAATGATAGTGAGATGACTCTGCTGACCCCGCCCTCTAATGATAATGAGATGACTCTACTGACCCTGTCCTCTAATAATAATGAGATGACTCTGCCGACTCTGAACTCTAATAATAATGAGATGACTCTGCTGACTCTGAACTCTAATAATAATGAGATGACTCTGCCGACTCTGAACTCTAATAATAATGAGATGACTCTGCTGACTCTGCCCTCTAATAATAATGAGATGACTCTGCTGACCACATCCTCTAATGATAATGAGATGACTCTGCTGACTCTAATCTCTAATAATAATGAGAAGACTCTGCTGAACACATCCTCTAATAATAATGAGTTGACTCTGTTGACCCAGCCCTATAACAATAATGAGATAACTCTGCCGACCCTGCCCTCTAATAATAATGAGATGACTCTGCTAACTCTGAACTCTAATGATGAGATGACTTTGCTGACAGTGCCCTCTAATAATAAAGAGATGACTCTGCTGACCTCGCCCTCTAATAATAATGAGATGAGTCTGCCCACTAGTATTACTATGATAACTCTGCTAGTCTTGTCCTCTAATAAAACTAAGATGATTCTGCTGACCTTCTCTCTGATAATGAAATTACTCAGCTGACTCCAGCCTGTCCCAGACTACACAGCAAAGCTATCACTTACGTCTAAATGTATGAATTGCATGTGATAAAAGTATTGTTTTGGCACTAAAAGGGTTTTCTAACCATGCAGTTTCTGTTCAGATTGTGGGCGGGTTTACAGCAGTGATTGACACATCAGCTTTGCTTCTCCTAGGTATTTCTTTTACATGAGTGCAAGAGATTTCTAAAGTGTAGTACCTATGCTGCAGGGCTCTAAAGAGTGTTTACTTAGCTAAATGAGAAGTGTTCAAAGTCCATTACTAGAGATAAGACTCTGTAGGAGGTGACTCACCATATGACTGACAGCAGCTTAGAGCAATGTCAGATAAGAGAAAGCAGGGAGAGGTGGGGAGAGATGGTCAGAACCAAAGAAGATTTTGTGCTCTAAGAGAAGAAAAAAATCTTCTTTATCTGCTGATCAAAGAAAAATCAACAAATCAATGTATTTAGAAAAAGTCTTTAATTATCTGTCCCTATATGTTTGAAGCTAATCATGGTTGTGAGAAAACCCCTTTAAGTAGTAGTTCCATAGTCTATCCTACAAAGTCATCCTCTACACAGTCTCCCTTTAGCCCAATCTTAATATGATCACCAAAAAAAAAATAGATACAAATGAGATTCTTTGACATAAATTGCTCATTATTTTTAGAACTGTAGAGAAATATTGATTGGCTGATAGAGATGATGTGATGCACTTGGGGACCCTGACAACCAAGGACTTCGAGGGGCTCTTAAAGGGGTTTTTCTAAGAAGTGAGTTCCTCACCTAACAGGCTGATACTCCCTTCTTGAGGCTTGAAAAAAGGGGCATTGTGTTCCTGTGTTTAAAAAAAAAACAAGCAGCTCCTCTGTGATGTCATCGCTCCACCTCCCATGCACACTCCTGATACTCAGTCTCTGTAGTTGAGCAAACATTGTTTGGCTAATCCACAGGAGATAACTGTATTGTGCACAAGCTATGTGCGTTTTATTTCTCCCTCTTATTTGCTCAGGAGAGAAGATAAGCTCTCAGCAGGCAGCCTTCTTTCATTCCTTCACCAATGGCTGAGCAGGGAGCAGGGAGGGTCTGCATGTTTACTCAGATAATTACATTGCAACCAGTGGATTCTCTATACAAAAGTACGGGGTCTTTTCTCCCCAGTCCTTTCTAAGCTCATTCATGTTCCCTGCCATCAGATAAGAAGTGCAAACATCGCAAGTGTGGCCAAATCAGCTCCTGTCAGTTCCTGGTCGTGTCTAACGTAAACTGTCAGGAAATCAAGGGCATGTAAGTAAGGCTGTAGATCTCACAGGCTTCACTTTTTTTAATGACATATATTTAGAAAAGTGATTAAATCCCCATTTTGGAGGATCCCACGTCAACATTAGATCGTGGCAAAACCCCTTTAAGTGGAGGTGTCATACTGAAGCTCTTCTCTGGAGGGACTTGTCGTAGTGACGGGTTCTCATGTGTTGCCTATTACAGGGCTGCACTAAATGCTGAATGTAAATGGTGGATTAGAGGAGACATTGGTTGGAAAATCAGTCCATTTCCCTATTGTCTCTTATTTTTACACAATGATTAAGTATCGTTCCGTTGTCACAGCAGATTCTTTACATCCAGGGACGCCGAGCGCCTATACATTATTTATAAATGTTAATATATTCAACATTCCACTTGTCAGACTGCATTAGCAAAGTGCTGGGAAAATCCAGGTTTTAGAGATATATTTGCCTTTGAAGTGTCTGTTTCTCAGTCAAAACGATGGAGCGAATGATTATGAAATTGCAGAAAAAAACCGCGGTGAACGACTTACATCCTGCGTTATGTGCTAAAGATGATTTAGGAGTCTGAGGTGTTGACGATAAAGCAAATGTGAAAGATGCGGGTACGATGTGGTTCACAAATCCCGATCTCTCCATAGTGGCGCATGCCATACCTGCTGATCCGTACCTTCATCCCACTCTGTCCCCCCACCTGACCTCTCTATCACAGGCAGCGGCTCTACACTTTCACTGGTCCTGCAAGTCTACTGCCTTGACTCCACACATCCAAGCCGAGAGGCGTAACTTCAAGCTCTGGGGCCCCAGTGCAAAAAGTGAAATGAGGCCCCCAGTAACCATGTACCATTACAATGCTGGTGTCTTTTTATGTGGCAGAAGGGCTTTTGGGCCCCCTCATGCTGCAGTGACCGCTACCTCTGCACTCCCTGTAGCTATGCCCCTGTCCAAGCCCTTACCTCTGCCTGCTGCCTCCACCTAAAAAAAATCTCTTGAATCTGCTCATTCCTCATCTTCGATACTGCAAAAATGCTGATCCATGCCCTTGTCATCTCCCACTTAGACTACTGCCACATTCTTACATGTGGCCTCCCTTCTAGACTACTACAACATCCTCCCCTGTGGCCTCCCATCTAGACTACTACAACATCCTCCCCTGCGGCCTCCCACCTAGACTACTGCAACATCCTCCCCTGTGGCCTCCCATCTAGACTACTACAACATCCTCCCCTGTGGCCTCCCACCTAGACTACTGCAACATCCTCCCCTGTGGCCTCCCACCTAGACTACTACAACATCCTTCCCTGTGGCCTCCCACCTAGACTACTGCAACATCCTCCCCTGTGGCCTCCCACCTAGACTACTGCAACATCCTCCCCTGTGGCCTCCCACCTAGACTACTGCAACATCCTCCCCTGTGGCCTCCCACCTAGACTACTGCAACATCCTCCCCTGCGGCCTCCCACCTAGACTACTGCAACATCCTCCCCTGCAGCCTCCCACCTAGATTACTGCAACATCCTCCCCTGTGGCCTCCCATCTAGACTACTGCAACATCCTCCCCTGTGGCCTCCCACCTAGACTACTGCAACATCCTCCCCTGCGGCCTCCCACCTAGACTACTGCAACACCCTCCCCTGCGGCCTCCCATCTAGACTACTGCAACATCCTCCCCTGTGGCCTCCCACCTAGACTACTGCAACATCCTCCCCTGTGGCCTCCCACCTAGACTACTACAACATCCTCCCCTGTGGCCTCCCATCTAGACTACTGCAACATCCTTCACTGTGGCCTCCCACCTAGACTACTACAACATCCTCCCCTGTGGCCTCCCACCTAGACTACTACAACATCCTCCCCTGTGGCCTCCCATCTAGACTACTACAACATCCTTCCTTGTGACCTCCCCTGTAGACTACTGCAACAGCCTCCCCTGTGGCCTCCCATCTAGACTACTGCAACATCCTCCCCTGTGGCCTCCCACCTAGACTACTGCAACATCCTCCCCTGTGGCCTCCCACCTAGACTACTACAACATCCTCCCCTGTGGCCTCCCACCTAGACTACTACAACATCCTCCCCTGTGGCCTCCCACCTAGACTACTGCAACATCCTCCCCTGCGGCCTCCCACCTAGACTACTGCAACATCCTCCCCTGTGGCCTCCCACCTAGACTACTGCAACATCCTCCCCTGTGGCCTCCCACCTAGACTACTGCAACATCCTCCCCTGTGGCCTCCCACCTAGACTACTGCAACATCCTCCCCTGTGGCCTCCCATCTAGACTACTGCAACATCCTCCCCTGCGGCCTCCCATCTAGACTACTGCAACATCCTCCCCTGTGGCCTCCCATCTAGACTACTGCAACATCCTCCCCTGTGGCCTCCCACCTAGACTACTGCAACATCCTCCCCTGTGGCCTCCCACCTAGACTACTGCAACATCCTCCCCTGTGGCCTCCCATCTAGACTACTGCAACATCCTTCCCTGTGGCCTCCCACCTAGACTACTGCAACATCCTCCCCTGCGGCCTCCCACCTAGACTACTGCAACATCCTCCCCTGCGGCCTGCCGCCTAGACTACTGCAACACAATCCCCTGTGGCCTCCTGTCTAGCACTCTCACTCCCCTCCAAATCCTCAACTGTGCTGCCCGTCTTATTTACCTCTCCCCTCTGCCAATCCCTACACTGGCTCCTCATTGCCCAGCGAATCCAGTTCAAGTTACTAACCATGACCTACAAGGCTCTCTATAACCTCTCTTCTCCATACATTAATCTCCAGATACCTTTACTCCTGCAATCTCTGTTCCTCATGGGGTCTTCTTCCCTGCTTACCCCATGTCAGCCTCTTGCACAACTATGCCATGAGTAAGGGTCATTGACTCGAAACCATTGTTTTTTGGCAACCAAATAACATGGTTGGATTATATTTGAAGTCTCTACGTTCACTGTCATTTTTTCGCTTTTACTCAAGAAAATTAAAAAGATGATTTTTTTCATGCCACATCATTCCATCCGCCTTTCTCTATCCTGGGAAGCTGGTGCCTCTATGTC
This sequence comes from Phyllomedusa bahiana, assembly GCA_025379985.1. Classification (NCBI taxonomy): domain Eukaryota; kingdom Metazoa; phylum Chordata; class Amphibia; order Anura; family Hylidae; genus Phyllomedusa; species Phyllomedusa bahiana. The sequence goes on along the minus strand of JAODAL010017251.1, from coordinate 19,475 downwards.
ACTCTGTTGCATATTTCTTATGGAGTGGTTACCCTGACCATGCCTCCCCCAATAGTTTACCATCGGATAACAATGGGTGAGCTGATTCATTTAACTTTTTCCCTCACACAGCTGTCTCCAAGACTTCTCCAGTGCTTCCCTTGAATCCCATGGAATCTAGAGCTCACTGCCCCAACACATCAGACTGTCCTCCACTTTCACCAGCCTCAAAAGCAACCTGAAAAAAGAACATCTCTTTAGGATAGCCTATAATAACCTTGCTGCCCCTACACCACCCCACAAATATGTCTACCCCTCACCAAACTATAAGGCTTCAGGGGCAAGGTCCTCTCTCTCTCTCTACACCAGTTGTTAGTCATTTATTGTCGCCATTGCACTTGTTTGACATGTTACATATTTAACCCCCTCAAATGTCCAGTGCCCTGGAACTCAGTGCACTCTAAAATATATAGTAATAATAATAATAATAGTCAGCCTACCTGTTACAGGAGAGAGGCCACACAGATGCAAAATGCTGATGGACATCCACATTCTTAGCATCTGTCAGGGTTGTCTTATCCATTGGGCACATTAGGCAGTTGCCTGGGGGCCCTAAAAGAATAGGGCCCCCTGGTGGTTTGATGTACAGTCCAGACCAAAAGTTTGGACACCCCTTCTCATTCCAAGAGTTTTCTGTATTTTCATGACTACTTTCATGACACTGGTCTAATGTCCATTCCTTGTGTTCTTTAGCCCAAACAAGTCTAGGAAACCACTGCTAAGGAGGCAACAAGCAGAAGAGACTTGTTTGGGCTAAAGAACACAAGGGAATGGACATTAGACCAGTGTCATGAAAGTAGTCATGAAAATACAGAAAACTCTTGGAATGAGAAGGCGAGTCCAAACTTTTGGTCTGTACTGTATGTCCTGGTCAAGCCTACATGATGCCATGGGAGCTTACTGGCACAGGTGATATGATAATATAATAGCATTGGGCCACCTGGGCTGGGCCTGCTGGAAGAAGCTGGGCATGATTGGGTGTCCTTGGGAGGGATAAGAGGCATGACATTGCATGGTGATTAGAGGCATAACAAATCAGTGCCAAAAACTTAAATTGAATATAATTGCCATTAGAGAATGCTCTTCACTGCAGAACAATATGGCTAAAAACGTAACCTTTAAACAGGTATACTTTAAATGATATCAGATATACGATATTCAGCAAAGAAGCCACCAAAAAACTTGTCTGTGTACCAAAGGCTTCAATAAAAAAATATAAAGCTTCAACCAGACAGTTACATATATTTTGGAGAAAATATTTAACTCATGATTAGATGTGTTTCTCAGTGATTCAAGTTGTCCAATATTCCAAATGAGGCTGTAGGTTTATAAAATAATTGTAAGGCCGCGCCCCCACGGCACAGTACATTACTGGTTGGTTTATCCGACTGGTATTTGCACTGTTTTTGTGCGAAAACCGGACGAAAGAATGAACATGATCAATGTTTATCGGTCTGAAAAACCGCCAGGCGGAAAACCCGTGCAGTGGGGACTGCTGCGTGGGTTTTCCATAGAGGCCCCTGTTAAAAGTTGTCACCCGGTTTGCAGACGGTTTTCAAAACCGAAAACCGTCTGAAAAACCGGGTGAAAACCCAAGCCCTAAGCAACAGTGTTTTAACTTATTAAGTTTCTATTCTGATTCCTGAATTGAGGTTGTTGCCCCGAAAAGGGCGTCCCCAGGACCCACCCTAAATATACCCTAGTAAAACCTGTCTTTTTAACTAACCCCTTTTTGCAGGGAAAAATAGATAAAATATACTATTCATAGTTAATGCATAGTTGCCAACTTTTCAAAATGGAAAAAGCAGGAGATTGTAGAGGGTGGCGCGCGGAGCATGGACACGCCCATCTTGTCGGTGTGCCATGCCCCTTCAAAAAGACACACCCACTCCACCTAACTGCATAACGACTTTGGAAAAAAGCTAGGTAGATGCCCTTATAGCCAGGTAGTAGCCCCCCATAACCAGGTAGTGCCCCTTACAGGCAGGTAGATGCCCCCTTGTAGCCAAGTAGATGCCCCCTTGTAGCCAGGGAGATGCCCCCTTGTAGCCAGGTAGATTCCCCCTCTGTAGCCAGCTAGAGCCCCCTCTGTAGCCAGCTAGAGCCCTCTCTGTAGCCAACTCGAGCCCGCTCTGTAGCCAGGCAGAGCCAAATTTGTAGCCAGGTAGATGCCCTCCTTTGTTAGCCAGGTAGATGCCCCCATTGTTGCCAGGTAGATGCCTCCTTTGTTGCCAGGTAGGTGCCCCCTTTGTTGCCAGTAGATGCCACTTTTGTTTGCCAGCTAGTGCCCCCTCTGTTGCCAGGTAGACGCCCCCATTGTTAGCCAGGTAGTGCCCCCATTGTAGTGCCCCCCAGTGTAGCCAGGTAGTGCCCCCTCTGTTGCCAGGTAGTGCCCCCCCATTGTAGCCAGGTAGTGCCCCCTCTGTTGCCAGGTAGACCCCCCCATTGTAGCCAGGTAGTGCCCCCTCTGTTGCCAGGTAGCCCCCCCATTGTAGCCAGGTAGTGCCCCCTCTGTTGCCAGGTATACCCCCCCCCATGGTAGCCAGGTAGTGCCCCCTCTGTTGCCAGGTAGACCCCCCCATTGTAGCCAGGTAGAGCCCCACTATAACTAATAAAAATAAAATAATAAAAGTCACTCACCTCACCAGGCTCCTGCAGCTCCGGACATCTCCCGGCCGACTGAATAGTCTCAGCGTCACAGGGGGAGTGAGTGCAGACGCGCGTCACTCCCCCTGTGACACAGACCTGTATGTACAGCGCACACTGGCCGGCGCTGTACATACAGAGGGAGGAGGAAAACGATCCCTCCTGCCTCCTCCCTGTACTGCTGACTGACTGTGCGGCTGAGGCCGCACAAGTCAGTGAAACTCGCCGGGCGGGTGAGCGGCCGCTACTCTGGCACCGCGGTCACTTAAAGAACCCCCGCTGCCTGCTGGCGGCGGGAGAAATGCCAACTCTGCCGGGAGGGCGGGGGGGGGGGACCCCCATTAGCGGGACCCCCCGCCAAAAGCGGGAGAGTTGGCATGTATGAGTTAATGTCAGGACTCAGCAATAAACAACCCTCAATGGGGAATACCCAAAAAGGGGGTTATCAACACATTCCCCCCCAACCTCTAGATAGCTAAGTGGGGTTTATCAGTGGTTAAATGCCAGTGGTGGTCTGGGAAAAATATACCAAACAACCATTGCCTCCACTGGACAAATAGTCCAATGGGCCCATTGGCTGTCTTTTACATTGGGCAAGGTAGGCGGTTGCCCGGGACCACATGAGCACAGGGGGCCCTTAGGGGCAGCCAGCTACCCTGCACAGTGGCATGACTCGGCGCCTGCAGCGGGTCCGGGCGGCACGTCTATGTGCAGGCCCGAACCCACCGCATCTTTAAGCAGTGCCGGAGGTGATGTAATCCTAGGCCTGTGGGCTTCCGGACTAGGAAATCCCAGGTGCATTGTCCCAGCATAGGTGGTGTGATGACGTCAAGCCATTTACACGGGAAACCAGCTCCTGGAGCAAGGTCCCCGGCTGGTTTGCGCAGAAAGGTGAGTGACATTTTTTATTTTTTTATAACTACAGGGAGCTATAAAACCAATAGTGGGGCCCTATAACCTATATATTCTACAGGGGGGCCTATAGCCTACAGGGAAACTATATCCTACAGGGTGCTCTATAACCTCTAGAAGCTATATCCTACAAAGGGAGCTATAACCTAAATGGGGGCCTATATCCTACAGGGGGCCTACAGGGGGCCTATAACCTACAAGGGGGCCTATATCATACAGTGGCCTATAATCTACAGGAGGGCCTATAACCAACGGGGTGGTGTTGTAGAGTATACGTTTGTTATCAGTAATTTTTGTGTTTTTTGGTGGGGCCTAGTGCACAGCTCTGTCCAGGTGCCCATAATGTTATTAAGATACAGTAGACCTGGATAATAGGTTCCTCGCTTTTATCTCCCTCCACCTCCAACCCCGATGAGGAGATCGTGGAGTGCCTATGAGTTACTGTGGAAGCTGGGAGCCTAATGAAGGCTCTCATAGCCATCATGCTAGCAAATCCAGATGCTCCACTACATAAACTGGCACCAGTGTTATAGGCAGCACTTGATGTTGGGACCCTGTAAATGATTTTGGAGGCTTGAGGGCCCTCAGGAACTGATTATTATTGGTTTTATCCTCACAAATCTAAATGTACAAGCCTCCACCCACCCAATGTTATCCCATTGCTATCCTGAAGATTTGCCCCTCATCCACGTTGCGATAACATCGGGCAATAAAACATTTCGTGTTGTAGCGTCGCTATCAGCAAGGGTCGCCAGCTTGTGGTAGCATCCAATCTAAAAGAAAGAAAATAGTTCACAGCATCTTTGCCATCATCAGACTCAGGCTCGGCTGGGTACCTTTATTTGGCTTCCAACCCCCCAATGCTTTAACACATTTTGACATGAATTCTTGTTACAATACGTTGAGGCACAATATTATTTCATTTTGATAGACGGTGGGGAATGTCTCAGCTCATTTCAGTTCTCAGAGTGATTAAGGAATCATTGCAATTTCCTTTCTGCTAAGTGACAGAACATGGATGAAAAGAATTGCATAAATCTAATCCTAGGGCTATGAGAACTCTATTAATGTTGTTTTTTAGGACCGAAGCTAAAATTTGTGAGATTTGTGTAATTACGGTAATGGGCTATTGAAATGAACTATACTCTCTTTCCAGAGAACAAAAAAGTCTGCAAAAAGTTAGAATTACTATCTCTGGAAAGGGTGAGATGAGGGCAATGTTCCTCTACTACTACTGGATCATCCTTCGCCAGGATATTGCCGTACCATTATGCCCATTAGGGGATTATGAGCGCAGGGAAATATATTCTCCAGCTTGAAGTCATCCTTTAACTGTCTTCCTTCCAGTTTAATGTCCTCCTTTGCATACTCTGTCTCTACATTACGGCTCATTTACTTCTCTGAACCTCCATCTCTTCATCTTCTTCATGTGTGTCAACGTAATCAGAATGAGTATAAGACCGACAAGCTTGATGATGTCAAAATATGGTAGATACACGTTGTGATGTCACTAGAAGTATGGGTCAATGGCCACTGTCAGCTTCTAGATGATGACATCACAAGAAGGAGGAACCTGTGGATCACACTGAGATTCTAGATGATGACATCACAAGAAGGAGAAACCTGTGGACCACACTGAGATTCTAGATGATGACATCACAAGAAGGAGGAACCTGTGGACCACTCTGAGATTCTAGATGATGACATCAGAGTAACAGAGTAGGTAAAGTTGGAAATAGATGCAGGTCCATCGAGTCCAACTTATAAACCTACATCGCAAGAAGAAGAAACATGTAGACGACATCTAGATTATAAGGTGCATAGTTATATAGTTTGTAAGGCTGGAAACAGACAGATGTCGATCCAGTTCAGCTAACTTACTGGTGTAACACCATAAGGCATAGGTGCATCGGCTGTGGCCTCCCAGAGACCCATTTGGCTGTTGGTGGAGATGAACATTTCTGACCCGGGATAAGGATCCCTTTGATTTACTTTTGTGTTTGTCCTCAATATAGTAAGCACATCAATCTTATGAAGTTGAAGATGATAATTACGTTAAGCCTCACAGTTCACAACCTGCAATAGACATTCATTTGTTGACCTTTTAAATACTTTTTGGCACTAACCTTTTATTAGTTCACAGGGATCACGTGACGTTGTGACCATTGGCGTCCACAGAACCTGATAATCTATATGTTTGCTGAAAAAAAATAATATACATTTCATGTATCATGGCGAGTTGTGCCGGGGATTTATTACAGCCTTATAGGAGAACAAAAATCCTTCCACTGAGCCATAAACGGACTCACATAACTGTGGAGTTCAGGACCAGTATTATTTCCTTGATGCACAGACAGTGAATTGATTTCCTGTGAACTGGGGTACAGATAGGAAAAAAGTTACAGGGGTGTTAACTCTTCCCTATGCTACCCAAAACTTCAAAAAATAAGTTGTCTGAAGTTGCTCTTAAAAAAGTTGTCCTGTTCCAACTTACATACAAATTTAACTTAACCCCTTCCTGACGGACGGTCATAATTTGATGGTTCTAAATTTTTTTGCTCTTTGCCTTCTGAAAGCAATACCTTTTTTTTTTTCCATCTACATATGAGGGCTTTTATTTATGGGGCAAAATGTGAAAAAAAACGTACTTGCACCATGTTTGTGGGAGGTTTGTTTTTACAGAGTTTATTCCTTGGTAAATATAATGTGTTATCTGTATTCTACAGGTTGTTACGCATTTAGCAATTCCAAACATGTAGGGTTTCCGTTATGTTTTGATACGGTAAAAAAATTCCAAACATTTTCTATTCTTGAAATTTGCGCTGTGCCGCCATTTTCTGCGACCAATAACTTTTTTGTACTAACACCTACGGACGTCAGTGAGGGGGCATTTTTTGCAGGCAGATGTGCACTTTTTAATGCTAGCATTTTGAAATGGATGCGACTTTTTTTAGCACTTTTATTCCAATTTTTATGTGACATGAAATGACCAAAAAAACGCAATTTTGCCGTTTGGAATTTTATTTCTTCTATGGTGTTCAGCGTACGGGATAAATTATGTTATATTTTTATAGATTGGACTTTTTCGGACGCGGCGACGCCAAATATGTGTAACTTTTTCATTATTTTATTGTTTTATTTGTTAAAATGGGGAAAGGGGAGTGATTTGAACTTTTAATACTTTTTTTGTACTTTAAAACTTTATTTATTTATTTTTTTACTTTAAGATTTAGTCCCCCTATGGTGCTTGACCACTAGGGGGCGTGATCATTAATACAGACTAATGCATTGCATAGGCAATGCATTAGGGTGTAAAAAGATGGCGGTTTCCCCACTTCCTGTCTGCAGACTTAAGTGGGGCAAACAGGAACATGGCAGCGATCAGAGCCTTCACAAGGCTCTGCGCTGCCATGTTAGCCTGTTGGGACTCAGTGATCTTATCGCTGATGTCCCGATCGGGCTGAAAAACGGTGCGCGGCACCGCTTTTCAGTCATTCAGACGCCGCGGCCATCTTTGCCGCGGCGCCTGATGGGTTAAACAGCGCAGGTGGGCGACGCCGCCCGCCTGCGCTAAAACCGCCGGGTGTTAGCTGCAATTAGCCGCTAACACCCGGCGGCTGTGAAGCGGGATCGCAGCGCGATCCCGTTTCAAAGCCGCCTGCCGGCGCTATGACATACTCATATGTCATAGGTCAGTAATGAGTTAAAGGGGTGTTCTCGCCATGCAGTTTTACAGAGCCTGCTGTTCATAGTCAGCTTCAGACTCGTACTTCCCACTCAGGATGTGGCTGGCTCTACATCTTCAGGTTCCTACTTCCTGCTCAAACTGCGGGTGGTTCAACAGCTTCAGGATCCCACTTCCTATTAAAGATGTAGGTGGTTGTACAGCTTCAGGCTCCCACTTTCTGTTCAGGCTGTGGGTGACACTATAGCTTCAGGCTCCAATTTCCTGTTCTGACTGTGGTTGGTTCTACAACATCAGACTCCAACTTCCGGTTTCAGCTGTGGATGGTTCTCTTCAGGCTCCCACTTCCTGTTTAGGCTACTGGTGGTTCTACAACTTCAGGCTTCTACTTCCTGTTCAGGTTGTGGGAGGTTTTACAGCTTCAAGCTCCCACTATCTGTTCAGGCTGTGGGTGGTTCTACAGCTTCAGGCTCTCACTTCCTGTTCAGTCTGTGGGTGGTTCCACAGTTTAAGTCCCTCACTTTCTTTTCATGCTGTGGGCCGCTCTACAGCAGTGACTGACATTTCAGATCTGCTATTCCCAGATGAGCCTGTTAGAGGGACATTGGTGGACATGGAGGTGTTTTAACAGAAGGACACAAGGCTATAGAGCTCTACAGAGCAAAACAGAGCTAAACAAGCTCCTGTGCCTGCTGCTAAGACACAGCAGGGAGTGATGTCTCCATCTTAGGCACTGCTAGAGTAGAGAGAAGTAGTCAGTTACCTAGTGATGCTTGTGTACACGAGCAGGAGATGAGAACTGCTCTAACTCTGAAATTAAGCAAAATCAGAACAGCAATGTATTCGGTAATAATATTTATTTACCATTGGTTACATTTGTAAAGCTAATCACTGTGGTACGAGTGCCCCTTTAAGAACAAACCTACCAAACTTATGTTGTTTGTTACCCCGGCATTGCCTGTATTACTACTAGCGCTGCTGCGATTACTGCTACCCCTGCGACTCTATATTGTAAGTATCCAGCGACTGTCGCCATCTGAACACTGCGTATTTTATTTTTATGATTTCAATGGCTGCGTCTTACATTACATCAAAACCGGGGGATCTGGCAGCCGAGAACAAGATGAAGACATTACACTCACGAGTGCTTGGATTCTAGCAGAGCGCATCCTTAAATGTGAAATAAAACCACATTGTAACAGAGAAATAATTGAACAATGCTCTCACTAATGCCTGGTCCTAATTATGGGATTGTCAAAACACTGTAAAAAACACAAAGCATATTTTATGCGGCTGTCATAATAACATAATAGTGTGTGTATAATATGATTACTGAGCAATGGGGAGAGCGCGGGGTGGAGGCTGCGCAGTGATGGCGGGCTCTGCTGCTCTGCCTGCTCTGCTGCTCTGCCTGATCTGCTGCTCTGCCTGCTCTTCCTGCTCTGCTGCACTGCTTGCTTTGTCTACTCTCCCTGCATACACTTTATAATTGAATCTACTGTGGATTTCTGAGCTAACAGCCTGCCTTCCCCAACATAGCAAAATGACGAACACAGATGTTGGCAACTCTGCTGACACTTCAAGGGATTCACCAGCCAATAAGACAATCATCTTTACTATTATACTAGTACCATTATATATCACTATGTATTATACAGTACTCACCATTACATATGTCCCTATGCATTACACAGTATTCTATACTATTATGTATGTTACTATGTATTATACAATTGTCACCATTATATATGTTACTATGTATTATAGAATACTCTATACTATTATGTATGTCACTATGTATTGTACAGCACTCACCATTACATGTGTTTCTATGTATTATACAGTACTCTATACTATTATGTATATCACTGTGTATTATACAGTACTCATCATTATATATGTTACTATTATACAATACTCTATACTATTATGTATGTCACTATGTATTGTACAGTTCTCACCATTACATATGTTACTATGTATTGTATTGTATAGTACTCTGTATTATTATGTATGTTACTATGTATTATACAGTAATCACCATTGTATAGGTTACTATGTATTATACAGTATCCCCCATTATATATGTTACTATGTATTATACAGTACTCTATACTATTATGTATGTTACTATGTATTATACAGTGTTCACCATTATATATGTTACTATTATACAATACTCACCATTATTTATGGTACTATGTATTATACAGTATTTACCATTGTATAGGTTATTATGTATTATACAGTACTCATCCTTATATATGTTACTATTATAAAATACTCACCATTGTATAGGTTACTATGTATTATACAGTACTCATCATTACATATGTTACTTTGTATTATACAGTACTCTGTATTATATATGTTACTATGTATCATACAGTACTCTATATTGTTATATATGTCCCTATGTATTATTGAATCCCATTCATATTAAAAAGCGCAGTGAGCCAGATAGGATATGAGGTACTCTACATGCAATAGATGGTGCTGCAGAGTCCCAGCTTATTTCCCATGAGCATTTAAAATATATTTATGTTTCATTGGAGCAACTAGTGGTGCACAAGTCTCCCCACACCTACATGGTGCTTCTCCCTAATGAGGAACGATACCCCTTTTGAGCAAACCCTAGAGTCTCTCATTCAACCAAACAGTATCTGCACCGATGAGGAGCAAACACTCCAAAACTGCTGTCTACATATGAATAACTGGTTTTCTCTAGTCTCATTGAAATTGTAAGCATAGACTTAACTACAGATGAAACCAGAAGTTTCCCTCCCCTCTATATAAAGCCCCATCTGCAGGTTTTTCTCTCTGACATGAAATCATGAAACCTTCCCCGTTTCAGGTCAATTAGGAACCAAGATTATTTCTATTTGCCAAATGCAGAATAATTAGAAGGAGAATTGTTAAGGCATTTTTATTACTTTCTGCAAAGTCAGCAGTTTCTATACACTGGGATTACTCTGCCTTTACACAATCTGGAACCACCCATATGATGAGGTCAGGTCTTTAGAAGCTTCTGATTGGTTTATTGACAACATCAGTTAATTAGAGACACAGCTGTGGATGTATTTTTATGCACACTAGAAACACACTGCTTCTGTGTGTAACATCATGGGAAAGTCTAAAGAATCAGCCAAGATATCGGGAAGAGAATTGTGGACTTGCACAAGTCTGGATCATCTTTGGGTGCAATTTCCAGTCACCTGAAGATGCCTCATTCATTTGTACAAACAATTATACACAACTTATTACACAAACAAGATTGGAATGTCCAGCCCTCATACCGCTCAGGAAGGAGACGGGTTCTGTGTCTCAGAGATGAACATGTTTTGGTCCAAGATGTGCATATCAACCCAAGAACAAAAGCAAAAGACCTTGCGAAGATGCTGGCGGAAGCTGGTAAGATTGCGTCATTATCCACAGTGAAACAAGTACTGCATCAACATGGGCTGAAAGGCCACTCTGCCAGGAAGAAGCCAATACTCCAAAAGAAACATAGAAAAGCCAGATTAATGTTTGTAAATACACAGGCACAAAGAGCTACATTTTTCGAGACACATCCTGTGGTCTGATGAAACTAAAATTTAAATGTTTGGCCATGATGACTTTCATTACATTTGAAGGAAAAAGGGAGGCGCTTGGAAGCCTGAGAACACCGTCCGAAGTGTGAAACACGGGGGTGGCAGCATCATGTTGTGGGGTTGTGTTTCTGCAGGAGGGACTGGTGCCCTGCACAAAATAGATGGCACCATGAGGAAAGAAGATTATGTGGAAATACTGAAGCAACATCTCAAGACACCAGCCAGGAAGTTACATCTTGGGTGGAAATGGGTCTCCCAAATGGACAATGACCCTAAGCTACGGCCAAACTGATTAAAAGTGGCTTAAGGAGAACCAAGTCAATGTTCTGGAGCGACCATCACAAAGCCCTGATCTCAAGTCTATTGGAAATTTATGGCCGATGCGAGCAAGGCAACCTCCAAACATGGCTCAGTTACACCAGTTCTGTCAGGAGGAAAGGGCCAAAATTCCTACCAACTACTATGAGAAGTTTGTGGAACGATCGAAAATGAAATGAAATGGATGGAAACTTTACAGAAAGTAATAAAAATGCCTCAAAAATTCTCTCATTATTCTGCATTTGGCAAATATAAATCATTTTGGTTCCTAATTGACCTAAAATGGGGAAGGTTTATTCTGATTTCATGTCCGATAGTGAGAAAAACCTGCAGATGGGGCTTCATATAGTGGATGGAAACTTCTGGTTTCAACTGTTTATCCACTATGGCCACTATGGGGAAAAAGCGTAAGAGCGCCAACTCAGATACAATTGTTCCTTTTTGTAGGGAACAAGCAGTTGGTGGTTTTCTGCTATATAGAACTACTAATTATGTTCCTTGAGAAATGGTGATATTATTTCTACCTTTATTGCTATTTAAGCTGCTGTTTTAGTTTATTTTCATGTTAGGGCCCCGTCTCATTTTGCTCTGGAACCCCATGAATTTAAGTCATGAGCCTGAGGCTCAGTGAGTCAGATGTGAATTGAGGAACTCTACATCCAATAGGTGGTGCTGCAGAGTCGTAACTAATTTCCATGAGCCTTTTTGGCACTCGTTCCCCTGCGACCCGGAAAAACCAATTACTGGTGCACTGTCCTTTCCCTTTAAATTTGAGAGAGTCGGCGCACGTGCTCCCTCGGGCGCATTCACTTTCCAGTCCGCGCTCCTGCTTCCCCGTCGCTGTCTGCCGGATGCTCCTTTGGGTGCGCGCGTGCCGGCTCTCTCAAATTTAAAGGGACAACGCTCTGGAACCTCATTGCCAAATCCATAGCGCCCTTGTCCTATGTGAGGAAGCCTTGTCTTGTTCTGGTTTGCCTACTCCGTGTACCAGTCCCGCATGCTTATGTCCTCGACTCCGAACCTTTGCTGCCTGCCCCGACCTCTTGGCCTGACCTCGACTCTGACCTTGTCTACCGTTTTCTGTACCGCGTGGCATCTCGGCCGCCTCCGAAAGGCAGCCACATCGGGGGAAGCAACCTGGTGGAATCCCACCGCGGCAAGTCCATCCCGCTTTGTGGCGGGATCTGGTGAAAACCGGGACCCACTTAGACTCCTCTCCCTGGTGTGGTCAGTGCCATCGCTTGCGGCGGTCTAGTGGATCCACTACCCGCCGCATTACAGTTGGATTTGGCCATGGATCCCGTCAAGGTGCCATTGCCCAGCGTGGTGGGTCTGACGTCCATCGTTGCCCAGCAATCGCAGCAGCTGGCGCAACAGACACAACAGTTGGATCAACTGACGGTCATGATGCAACAGCTTATTGCCTCGCAGTGGCAATCTCCGCCACCTACTCCACCCGTTCCTGCACCTGCCATCTCTCCTGCCTCTGTGGGACCCAAGCTCTAACTGTCACTCCCCTCGAAGTTTGATGGCGATCTGAAGCTTTGCAGGGGATTTATTATGCAGTGCTCCATGCATGTGGAACTGATGGTCGATCAGTTCCCGTCTGAACGGGCAAAAGTGGCCTTCGTCCTCAGTCTGCTCTCCGGAAAGGCTCTGGCTTGGGCTATACCCCTCTGGGACAGGAGTGATCCTGTGATGGGCAATTTACAGGCCTTTTTCAGGAAGTTCTGGTGTGTCTTCGAGGAACCTGCGCGGGGGGCGTCATCCGCTGAGACTTCTCTCCTGAATCTGCGTCAAGGGGACTCCTCGGTGGGGGATTACGCCATTCAATTCTGCACCCTGTCCTCGGAACTAACTTGGAGTGAGGCCGCCCTGTGTGCCACCTTCAAGAGGGGCCTCTCTAGCAGGGTCAAGGATGCCTTGGCAGCGAGGGACCTCCCGACATCTCTGACTGACTTGATCCATCTGGCCATGCGCATTGACGTGCATTTCACCGAAAGGCAAGAAGAGCTCCGTCAGGAACGTGACTCAGCCTGGCCTCGTCAGTTCCCTCGCCTGGCTCCGGTCTTCCAGAAGCCTTCTCTGCCTCTCCATCAGCACTCCGGCGAGGAGTCCATGCAAGTGGATCGTGTTCACCTCTCGGAACAGGGCAGAAAACCTCTGCCTCTACTGCGCCAGTGCGGAGCACTTTCGGCAAGACTGTCCGCTTTGCACACGTTCAGGAAATGCTCCCACCTAGGCCACGTGGGAGAGGCATCCCTAGGTGTGAGTAGTCCCTCTCCATGTCTCACCATGCCGGTGCAGATCATTACGAGCTCTGGATCGCGTGTCCAAGTTCCTGCCTTCCTGGATTCTGGTTCTGCCGGGAATTTCATGGATGCCGTCCTGGTATCGAAACTTTGGCTCCCGATGGTCCGCCTCGAGAAAACTCTGGTAATTTCTTCTGTAAGTGGAGAGATCCTGCGCAATGCCATCCGTTGTCGCATGGAACCAGTTTCTATGCACATAGGGGTGCTCCGTTGAGAGAGGATCTTGTTCTATGTGCTGCCTTATTCCTCGTCGGCAATCCTGCTGGGCTTACCATGGCTGTAGCACCACGCACCTGTTTTGGACTGGAAGACTGGCGAAGTCACACGTTGGGGACAAGATTGCCAGTTCCGTTGTCTGGTGGCACCATGCCCGGTGCGCCCCGCTACGCCTCCGGTGCCCTCTAAACCCCTACCAGGGTTGCCGGATGAGTACCAGGACTTCGCCGATGTTTTCTCTGAAAGGTAGGCCGAGACTTTGCCACCTCACCGTCCCTACAACTGTCAGATAGATCTCCTGCCCGGCATCTCCTCGGGGCAGGGTCTATCCACTGTCCGTGCCAGAAACCAAGGCCATGTCGGACTCTATACAGGAGAATCTCAGGAAAGGATTCATCCGTAAGTCCTCTTCCCCGGCTGGGGCCGGCTTCTTCTTTTGTGGAGAAAAAAGATGGCTTGCTTCGTCCTTGTATAGACTACCGTGGCCTTAATAAGATTACTGTGAAAAACCACTACCTGCTGTCTCTCATCACCGAACTCTTCGACCGCCTACGAGGGGCCAAGATTTTCTCCAAATTGGACCTGCGAGGAGCCTATAACCTCATCCGCATCCGTGAGGGTGATGAGTGGAAAATGTCATTTAACACCCGAGACGGGCATTTTGAATACTTAGTTATGCCGTTCGGCTTCTGCAATGCTCCTGCCATGTTCCATGACTTCTTTTCCCCGGATTCCAAGTCCCACCATCTCCATATGCGCCAGGTCCTTGCTCGTCTGCGAGAAAATCATCTCTATGCCAAGCTGTAGAAGTGTCAGTTCCATCAAACCAGTCTGCCCTTCCTTGGATACATCATTTCTGCCAAGGGACTTCAAATGGACCTGGCCAAATTGTCTGCTGTCCTGAAGTGGCCTCGCCCAGTCGGTCTTCGGGCCATCCAGCGCTTCCTGGGGTTTGCCAATTACTCCCGTCAATTCATTCCCCATTTTTTTCTACGCTGGTGGTCCCTATGGTGGCCCTTACGAGGAAGACTGGTAATCCGAAGCATGGCCACAGGCGGCCGAAGTGGTGTTCACCCGGTTCAAGGCGCCATTCGCCTCTGCCCCCGTCCTGTCGTGCCCAGATATCAAGAAACCTTTCTTCCTGGAGGTCGACGCTTCTTTGGTGGGAGCAGGGGCAGTGCTTTCTCAGTGGAACCCTAAGGGCAAGACAGTCACTTGTGTTTTTTATCGAAAACCTTTTCTCCTGCCGAGAAAAACGACACCATTGGAGACCGTGAGTTGCTGGCCATTAAGTTAGCCCTCGAGGAATGGCGTCATCTGTTGGAGGGGGCTCGCCATCCGATAACTATCTATTCGGATCACAAAAATCTGGCATACCTGCAAACAACCTAGCATCTTAATCCCAGGCAGGCCCGCTGGTCCATTTTCTTCTCGCGGTTCGATTTTGTGATTCACTTCCGCCAAACAGAGAAGAACATTAAAGCTGATGCCCTATCACGAGCCTCCGACATTTTGGTTGAGGAGTCACCACCTAGTCACATCATTCCTCCTGATCGTCTGATCACTGTAGCCCCATTAGATCTCCGACAGGTACCCCATGATAAGACTTACGTGTGCCCCGCGCTTCGGAGGAGAGTCCTGAACGGGGGTCATTGCTCTCAGGCTGCCAGTCCCCCAGGGATTCGTAAGACCGGGCAGTTGATTGCCCGCTACTATTGGTGGCCAGACTTAGTCAAGGATGTTAAGGACTTTGTTGGATCTTGCTCCTCCTGTGCCCGCAACAAATCTTCCCACCTCAGGCCTGCGGGGCTGCTGCAACCTCTGCCCATCCCTAACCACCCTTGGTCCCATATTGCAATGGACTTTATTACCGATCTCCCACCGTCAGCCGGTAACACCGTCATTTGGGTCATTGTGGATCGCTTCTCCAAGATGGCGCATTTTGTACCATTGCCAGGGCTGCCCTCTGCACCTCGCCTTGCGACCCTCTTCTTCTTGCATATCTTTCGTTTGCATGGCCTTCCTCAGCATATCGTGTCGGATCGTGGGGTGCAATTTGTGTCCAGGTTCTGGCGGTCCCTCTGTTCCCAGCTTAAAGTAAACCTGGATTTTTCCTCGGCTTATCGTCCCCAGTCTAACGGGCAGGTGGAGAGGGTCAATCAGAGAACTACCTACGTCACTTTGTATTAGTTCGGCAGAATGACTGGTCCGGCTTGTTACCCTTGGCAGAATTTGCGTACAACTCTTTGGATTCAGAGTCAGCTGGAGCTTCTCCATTTTTTGTAGTTTATGGTCTTCATCCCCGCCCACCCCACCCGCCTCTGACGTCCCTGCTGTGGACTCTTTAGTCCGTGACCTCAGGGCCATTTGGAGCAACACTCGGCAAGCCCTGTAACAGGCCTCCGCCCAGACTAAGTCGCGAGCGGACAGGCACCGCAGGCCTCCTTCTTTGTTTGTTCCTGGGAATAAGGTCTGGTTGTCTTCTAGATATGTTTGCTTGAAGATCCCCAGCTGTAAGCTAGGCCCCCGTTACCTCGGCTCATTTGTAATCCTCATAAAGATCAATCCGGTGGCCTACAAACTCCGACTACCCCCCACGATGCAGATCCCGAACTCCCTCCACCTATCCCTGCTTAAGCCTTTCATTTTGAATAGATTTTCCCAAAAGGTGTCTTCTCTTGTCCCGGTGGCCGATACCTCTGATGTCTTTTCCGTAAGAGAAATTTTGGCCACGAAGACCATCAGAGGGAAGTGTTATTTCCTTATGAATTGAAAGGGGTTCGGGCCCGAGGAAAGATCGTGGCAGCCGGAGGACAACATCATGGACAGAGGAATGCTTAGGAGATTTTTTCAGGCCAGGGTGGTGGGGTACTGTAACGAGTGACCCCGCAGTCCACAGCTCGGGCTGTGGGCACTCTCGTTCCCCTGCGCCCTGGCTTGATCCCTAGGCAAGCGGTGTCGCGGTCCACTTTTCAGTCCGCAGGCGCACGCGCTTCCTCGGGCGCATTCACTTACCAGTCCGTGCTCCTGCGTCCCCGTCACTGTCTGCTGGCTGGCATGCGTGGCCCCGCTCCTTAGGGTGCACGCGCGCCGGCTCTCTCAGATTTAAAGGGACAGCGTACCGGTAATTGGTTTTGCCCGCCGCTGATCCTATATAAGGGCTCCACCTCTGGGACCTCATTGCCTAATCCATAGCACTCTTGTCTTATGAGAGGAAGCCTTGTCTTGTTCTGTTTGCCTATTCCGTGTACCAGTCCCGCCTGCTTATGTCCTCGACTCTGAACCTTCGCTGCCTGCCCCGACCTCTTGGCCTGACCTCGACTCCGACCTTGTCTACTGTTTTCTGTACCGTGTGGCACCTCGGCAGCCTCCTCAAGCCAGCCAAATCGGGGTAGCGACCTGGTGGAATCCCGCCGCAGCAAGTCAATCCCGCTTTGCGGCGGGATCTGGTGAAAACCGAAACCCACTTAGACTCCGCTCCCTGGTGTGGTCAGTACCATCGCTTGCGGTGGTCCAGTGTATCCACTACTCTGCCGCATTACACTTTTAGAATATATTTATGTCTTATTGGAGTGACCAATGGTGTACAAGTCTCCCCACACTTACAGTACATAGTGCATCTCCCTAAGGTAGAACATTACAACTTCCGAGCTATGTATTATTCATACATGTTCATTATACACTCAACACCCTATACTATTACTGGCACTGTATTATTTCTACATTGCAGTATACAGTACTATTATAATATACAGTAATCCATCCAAAATCCACCTTTTTATTTTTCTATAATGGAGAACATTATAAAGCAGCACTGAGCTAGTGGGTGGAGACGAGCTGCTATGATGTCTCCCATACACTGCACACAGGAGAGGAGATCCTGCCTCCTATATCTCTATAGCAGCATGGAGAATATTATAGAGCAGTACTGAGCTAGTGGATGGAGATGAGCTGCTATGATCTCTCCCATACACTGAAAACACAGGATAGGAGATCCTGCCCCCTATATCTCTATAGCAGAAGCATGGAGGATATTATAGAGCAGTACTGAGCTAGTGGATGGAGATGAGCTGCTATGATGTCTCCCATACACTGCACACACAGGAGAGGAGATCCCGCACCCTATAGCTCTATAGCAACATGGAGGACATTATAGAGCAGTACTGAGCTAGTAGGTGGAGATGAGCTGCTATGATGTCTCCCATACACAAAGGAGATGAGATCCTGGTCCCTATATCTCTATAGCAGCATGGAGGACATTATAGAGTAGTACTGATCTAGTGGGTGGAGATGAGCTGCTATGATGTCTCTCATACACTGCACACACAGGAGAGGAGATCCTGCCCCCTATATCTCTATAGCACCATGGAGGACATTATAGAGCAGTATTGAACTAGTGGAGGAGATGAGCTGCTATGATGTTTCCCATACACTGCACACACAGGAGAGGAGATTCTGCCCCCTATATCTCTATAGCATAATGGAGCACAGTATACAGCAGTACTGAGCTAGTTGATGTAGATGAGCTGCTATTATGTCTCCCATACACTGCACACACAGGAGAGGAGATTCTGCCCCCTATATCTCTATAGCATTATGGAGGACATTGTACAGCAGTACTGAGCTAGTGGGTGGAGAGGAGCTGCTATGATGTCTCCCATACACTACACACAGGAGAGGAGATCCTGCCTCCTATATCTCTATAACAGCATGGAGGACATTATAGAGCAGTAATGAGCTAGTGAGAGGAGACAAGCTGGTATGATGTCTCCCAGATACTGAGTACACAGACATTGTAGACCAGTACTGAGCAGTGTAAGCTGTGGCTCCAAAACTGGGGTGAGATGCAGCCCTTACTGGAACTGTCTCTGTGCCTTTCTATATTTCTTCCTTGACCGCTCCCCCTTCTACCTCCTTTCCTCTTAATAGACATGGCATTGAAGTGGAAATGCCATCAGATGGAGGTGACATCGGAGTGGCAGTTCTGAGAGTTCGGAAACGATGGGCTACAGCTAAGTTAACCCATTTAAACTAAGTAAAAATAAAAAAAACCTAACCCCAATTATTTATTTAGGCTGACCCAAACTGAAGTGCCTGGATTCAGGTAAAAAGTGACTTTGACCTGAATCTGAAACAGAACGGGAGTCCTACCAGGTCGCTACCCTTGATGTGACTTGCCTGCGGTAGCAGCCGAGGTGCAGCGAATTACTGAATTGTGACACAAACTCATAGTCAGGAACAGGCAGATAGGTCAGAGCATGCAGCAAAGGTTCGAAGTCCAGAAACATAGCAACGGGTCAGGAACACGGCAAGACAAGAATGCTTTCACTAAGGCACAATGCGCAATAGATTCAGTAGGGAAGTAGTGGGAGTTTCCCAGACATATAGGGTCAGCGCCAGGCAACTAACCAATTAACGGCACGCTATCCCTTTAAATCTCATAGAGCCCTAGGGAGCGGGGATTAAAGAACCGGCCGGCAGAGGAGCACGAGAAAGCAGGAGCATGGCAGGGTGTTACGGTTCCGGACACGGAAGTGGATCCACTGGACCACCACAAGCGATGGTGTAAGCCACGCCAGGGAACGGAATCTAAGTAGGTCCCGGTATTCACCAGAGCCCGCCGCAAAGCGGGATGGACTTGCTGCGGCGGGAGTCTACCAGGTCGTCCCCCCTGACGTGACTTGCTTGCGGTGGCAGCCCAAGTATAGCGTGGTGCCAAATCGTCAGGCAGGCTCGTACGTCAGGGGGGTTTAG
>JAODAL010017250.1:0-78326 GCA_025379985.1 Phyllomedusa bahiana | reverse complement strand
GCCCGGGGCGCTCCCCCCCCAACCTCCCCGGGGCCCCGGGGGCGGCCCGCCCCGGGGGGCCCCCCGGGCGCCCCGGGGGGCCCCGGGGGCCCGGGCGGCCCCAGTCCGAGCCTGACCAAAACATCCACTTGGGCGTATCCTAACCCAATGGACATAAAAAATTAAGGTTTTCCTTGTGAGACCCTCTGCACGGGAAACACAGTAGAAAGGGGTAGAAATCACAAAAAAAAAATGTCATGTGACCTCCCCAAATGTTTCACCAGCTAACGGGTTTCTTTCCCCCTATCGAGGTTAAGTTTTAAACATAATAAAAGTTAAGTTTTTAGTGCTTTATAGATTAAACTGATAGAGTTTAATTTTGGGCCTATGGCAAAAATTAAAATATAGTCATTAAAAGTTACTCTTTTTCCTTTGCTAGATTCCCTTTTTTTTTTTTAATACTTTTTCGATGTTGAGCAGGACCCCCCAAAATTAGGGACATTATGGGGGGGGGGGCCCAGGCACTTTGTAAAAATGTCTAAATCGGGGCCGTTTTGGGGTGTGCAGACCGCTGTATGTTTTATAATGCCCTAATTTGGAGTGCACCTGCCACACATCGAACGAAAAAAAAGGGGCTGCGATTTTTGGGGGCTGAAAGGGGACGCCGGGCTACTGGCACAGCCAATACATAATGTCCCCCTAATTGTACAAAAATTTTTCATTTTATTGTCCTCAGGGTATTTTTCTAAATGTTGCCCCCGGAAAATATGTTGTGTAAAAATAACTTCATTGTACGCACAGGACACATCATCATTTATGAATCATCTCATTAGACATAGCCCCTAGTGCCAAGTGATTGCCCCTAAGTCACCTGCAAATGTGACTGTCTTCGGTTGGACCTACGGAGCTCATTGTTGCACCCCTGCAGACGGCCCCTGTGCATGAACAATATTTGGGCCCCTTTCTGGCCAATATTTTCTCCTACATTATGTCTCTCTGAGACACCCTCAGACCATTGTGTAGGACAGAAGGAGATGGCGGCTGACGGAGGTGTCCAATTGTCCCTGAACCGGGACAAGAGAGATGCAACCACTAGCAGGGACCCGTCACAAGAATTTTGAGCAGCAGTGAACATAAAGGGGGGGAATTCCGTTTCAAAAACCACATAAAGGGGGCCCCAACAAGAGTTTGATGGTGACAATAGGAAGGTGCAGGGCCCATTTTTTGGTTCCCATGATTTCAGGAACGGGCCATCGAAAGTGTCAGTTGAGAATGGAGAGGTGGTCACACTTACACCTGACTCTCCATTCTGTTCTATGGACTTTTTCCCTTACAGGGGGAGCGTTGTGTTTTTCCATTCGTTTAAAGGACTTCCCATTACAGGGGAACGCTGTGTTCTTCGGTCTCCTCTATGGGAGTTCCCAGTCAAGGGGAGCACTGTGTTCTCCATTCTGTTCTATGGGAGTTCCCAGTATAGATGCGCTGTGTTCTCTCCATTCGTTCTATGGGAGTTCCCATACGGGGAAAGCGCTGTGTTCTCCATTCTGTTCTAGGGGATTCCCAGTCAAGGGCGCTGTGTTCCCCTTTCTCCTTAGGGGATTTCCCACACGGGGAAGCGCGTTTTCCCTCCTTTCCCCTCCCTATGGAATTCCCGTACAGGGGAGCGCGGGTTTCTCCATTCTTTCTATGGGAGTTCCCAGTACGGGGGAACCTGTGTTCTCCATTCTGCTCTATGGATTCCCAGTACGGGAGAGCGCGGTTCCCCCATTCTCCTCTAAGAGAGTTCCCGTACAGGGGAGCACTGTTTCTCCATTCTGTCTAAAATTGCCAGTACAGGGAGCGCTGTTTTCCCCCGTTCTCCTTTATGGAGTTCCCTACAGGAGAGTGGTGTTTCTCCATTCTCCTCTATGAGATTTCCCAGTACAGGGGAGCGCGGGTTCTCCATTCTGTTTTGGGGAGTTCCAAGTATAGGGGAGAGCTGTGTTCTCCTTTTCTGTTCTAGGGGAGTTCCCAGTACAGGGGAGGCTGTGTTCCCCATTCTGTTCTATGGAAGTTCCCAGTACAGGGGACGTGTTTTTCTCCCCATTCTGTTCTATGGGAGTTCCAGTACAGGGGAACGCTGTGTTCTCCATTCTCCTCTATGGAGTTCCCAGTTACAGGGGGGCCCTTTTTTCTCCTTCTTTTAATGGGAGTTCCCCAAACAGGGGAGCGCTGTTTCCCCATTCTGTTCTATGGGAGTTCCCAGTACAGGGGAGGCTGTGTTCTACATTTCGTTTCTATGGGAGTTCCAGTAAAGGGGAGCGCTGTGTTCCCATTCTGTTCTAAGGGATTTCCCAGTACAGGGGAGCGCTGTGTTCTCCATTCTGTTCTATGGGAGTCCTCTGTGTTCGGCTGTACTCAGGACTCCCAGAACAGAATGGAAGGTCATGTGGAAGCCTTACTGGATCTAGAAATAAATTCTGTTTGGTTTGGATACAATTAGCTCTAGCTTTTCCCACTGCATCCTCAGTGGAGACCTAGCAATCTATGCGCTACCCTCATCTAAGCTCCTTCCTCTTAGTCAGTCCAGAGCTGGAGATGGGGGTTAAGGTGGAGAAGGAGTTTGGTTTGATGCAGGAGTTTGAAAAAGTATTGCAGCGAGTCCTTTGCTCTCATACTGGACAGTTCCATTCTTCCCAAATGGGATGGCAATGAGACAGGACCCCCCTCTATGGTGACCTGAGCCGTCCATCATCCATGTATTATATAGAGGGAGAATTTGTGACCAGACGTTACTTTCCACCTCTGGTCTAAATTCTACTTATATTGTAAATACGGGTTGAGCCAGTCCCCCGGTGTTCTTGATGGCCGCAGGCCTGTGCTCCTCCTAATCTCAGTCCTCATGTCCCAGTGTCATAACCATCTCCTCAGATCCTATAATCATTATTAAGATTGGATAACACTAAAATCAAATGTTAGCCGACATCAACCTACAATGTGTTCTCAGCAAATCCAAAAGATAATCCCTGTAATCTAATCTAACAGTTTATCCTCCCAGCATGTCAGGCGAGTTTCAGCCAAATGGCACGGACAAACTCTTATATAGAGCCTTTCAGTGCTTTTGACTAACCTAAACCACTAAATAGGGGCTAAGAACATATCTCAATATCTATGAGTCCTTGCTTCTTTGTTGGGTGTGATGAAAGGAGTAAAAAAGTATGAAAAAGCACAATAAATCTCCAAGTGTCCAGTGGGCGTGTCTTCAGTAGGTAAGTGTCCTGCAATCTTAATGACAACCTCCCCCCATATAGGCTTGATTGAGACTTCCTTGCTGGGGACATTACATGACGTAACTAACATTCATAGGGCCGCACAGCAAATTGAAATGGGGCCCCCACACCTAATGATGGCAAACTTAAAGGGGTTGTCTCACTACATCGATTCATCTCACCTCAGTCCTGTTTTCCTGGTTTCATTTTGAATTCAGGGGCGTGTTTACTGGCTTCCACTAGGCTGCAGTAGAAGCCAGGTCTGTAGCTATAGCGACCAGCGCTGGCAACCTATCAGGAGAGATTGAACAGGTCTGTAGCTATAGCAACCAGCGCTGGCAGCCTTTCAGGAGAGATTGAACAGGTCTGTAGCTATAGCGACCTGAGGAGCTGATGCAGCCCATACAAGATGGGCTATCTAGGAATAGGTAGGGCACTGTTAATGGACACATATTGCAAAGTGAGTATGTTAAAATATTTAACATAAAAAGCAGCAATCCCTTTAGTGAGACAACCCCTTTAAGCAGGAGTATAGGTAGCAATAATTAAAGCTATAAGTATAATGCTACATATCAGAAAGCTCACATAGCAGTGGTAGGTAGTTGAATTCCCCCATTATCTATAAAATGGTACAATGTTCTTCCTCCTCAGGGGGCCCCCTCAAGCTCTGGGCCCCATAGCAGCTGCTATGGCTGCTTCTGCTATAGTCACCCCCATGCTCAGGAGGTGTGTTTTCATTAGGGCCAGTGTTTGTTACATTCAGTGAGGCCCCAATACTCAGATTTCCCCCTTCTGATGGCATCTCTATAACAAGTAAGATAAAAGTGTACTTTCCCTTTAAGAGAAAAGGATAGAATGTTTCGCAAAGTGTAAAGAGTGTTTCTTTCTCTCTGTTCCTCTTCCCCTCGGGGATATTTTGGTTGGAGCTCGGCCAAAGCTCTTGCTAAATATCAGTTTTATCCTTTAATACGGCGGCATTTGTTTTTCCTGCTCACTTGGTGAGAACTGTAGCAGGTTAGCGAGCGAGTGTCCAAGATACATAAGAGCTCATGACGAGTTCTCTCCTCCAGGTTTAGCCCGAAGGATTTCTTCATACAAACAAATAAGCTCCTGAGGATCAGATGCCGCACATTGAGGATGCAGCTCCTTAAAGGGACACTACCATCCAATTTTTTCATTTCACATATTGAGAAGCAATTTACAACTATTATATGCATTTTTTTTAATTGAATTTTTTTATATATATGATTTTTTTTTAAATTTCCCCTAGGTACATGACTTCCTGGCTTGTGTCTCTGACTTCCCCTCTGTGAGCTCTGAAAGCGACAGTGACAATCGCTTGACAATTCTTCTTCTTACTATGGTGTGAGTGTTATCAGTAGGACCCGAGAGGTGTTAGTGTTATCAGCAGGATTTGATAAGTGTGAAGAAACAACTTCCCCAGTGTAGAAAAAGATTAATGCACTATCCTTTCATGTATTGCTTTGGTCATTGCCCTGTTGTTCTAGTTTAATCTTATCTATCCCTGTCTAGAGAACAATAGTACACTATCAACCAAAGAAGCTATCAAAGGGGACATAGGAATCTTTGAAAAAGCATTTCTGCTATCTAGAATACATGAAAAAAACTTTTGAGGTTCTCAGTTCACACTTTTGATCAAAACTGCTTAAGCCACCTCCGAACTTCAATGGGACCTCAGGCAGGTGGGTCCTACACTATTGTTACCTCTCGTTTGGGTCCTATTCAGACCTCCATAATCCAGGGAATGAAGGTTCCAGCTTACAAGTTACACTGCACTGATTAAAATAGCCATGGTGTTTGAAGGTGGGTGGAGTGCATAGAAAACCCATAATGGAGGCAGCCAACTCCTCCCATACAGACTAGAAACACATATATAGGTTCTTGGCACATTAAAAAACACTTTTGAAAAAAATGAGCATAGGTGCTCATAGGACCCTGAATAGGACCCAAACGAGAGGTAACAATAGTGTAGAACCGATGCTCATTTTGGTTTTTTGCACTCCACCCACCTTCACAGGCTTTTTAATCAGTGCAGTGTAACTTGTAAGCTGGAACCTTCATTCCCTGGATTATGGAGGTCTGAATAGGACCCAAACGAGAGGTAACAATAGTGTAGGACCCCCCTGCCTGAGAACCCATTGAAGTTCGGAGGTGGCTTAAGCAGTTTTGATCAAAAGTGTGAACTGAGAACCTCAAAAGTTTTTTCATGTATTCTAGATAGCAGAAATGCTTTTTCAAAGAATCCTATGTCCCATTTGATAGCTTTTTTTTAGTTAATAGTGTGCTGCTGGTATTGGAATGTGTATGTATGTATGTTACAGCCCACTAGTGTGCACCTATGCTCATTTTTTTTCAAAAGTGTTTTTTTGATGTGCAGAACCATTTATTGTTTCTAGAGAAAAATAGTGAGATCATTTTTTCATTACCTACTATGTGTAATGAAACTACAAAGAGAAAAGCAGCAGTTGCTGTAAAATGAGATCACTTTACCCGGCCATTCAGAAGTATTGTCTCATTACAATCACAGCTGGAAAGGGACAAGACATGTCAGAAAAGAGGCGCTTCCACGCCAGTTTTAAGGTGCATTAAATGAGTGTATAATGCGCCTGAATAAATAAACCTGCCAAAAATCTGGTGTGTAGTATTCCTTGTATAGCATATTTAATGTTCCTAATTTAGGTGTATACCAAAAAAAGGCGCATAGCATATCATTACTAGCATATTTGATGCGCCTACTTTAGCCGCATTCAAAAGTGTCAAATGCACCTAGTTTTGGTGTACGACAGTTTATTTATATAGAGAATATGGTGTCAACAGTTTTTTGGGGCAAAATACACCAAAAAAATGGTGCAGCCCTAATGGGACATGTCCCCCCTTTTAAGGGTGAAACGAAAATCTTATTTTATCCCATCCCCCAAACGATAAAGCGATCATTTATTCATTCCCCAAACTATTTGTAATGAGCCCCTACAAAGAGTAAGCGGGGCAGCTGCAGTAAAATAAAGATCGGGTCGGGCCCTGGCCTTTAAGGATTTTTTTTTTCCCTTTTACTATCACAGCCTGAAAAGGACACAAATGTATAAGTAATTTTTAATTGCATGGGACGGGCCTTTTAAAATTCAAATTTTTAGTTCTGTTTAAAAAAGGGGTAATCCAAAAAAAATTTTGGTTTTCAAATTTGGAAAAATTAGAAACTTTCTAAAAAAGTTTATTTTTTAAAGTTTCCCTTAAACCCTTGGGGGTTTCGTTTAGGGCAACTGCACTTTTTTGATGTTACCAAAAAACTGGAAGGAAGAAAGTTTTCATCAACAAACCCCATCACTCTTTTAACCAAATACCCAATGTTTCCCCCAAGGGCAATAATAAATTTTTAAAAAAGGAAAAAAAACCCTACAGGGAAAACAATCTATCCTAATTTCCCGGGGGATATCCGGGGTGGAAAAGTCTATTGAAGATTCTGTTTCACTGTATTTTGACAAATAAGCTTCCTTTTAAACTTTAAAAAAGGGGGTTTTTTAGGGTCTTCTGGGCAAGTATAAAAACTATTCAAACTACTACAGACGGGACTTTTGGGTACATTAACACATCTTCACACCCATGGGCAAAAACAAAATTAGAGGAAATATTTAGTTTTTTGTAGTTGAGTGTTTTAAAATCCCCAACCTTTCTTCCTTGGAGGGGACCCATTTCCCCCTAAAAATCAACACAGTTGTTAAATTTTCTAAAGTCCTGCCCTTAAATTTTAAACTAAACAGGAGAATACGTAAAAAACAATTTTTGCGGGGGCCCCGTGTCAGATACCCGGCCACAATCTCAGAATAGGCCCCCAAAATTCGGGATTAGGGGGGAAACAGGAAAATTTTCCAGTCTGGGGGGCATCTACAGTCCAAAATCTTTAACACAAGCTCCTTTTTAAGGGACAAATTTTTTTAAAATTTTTAAATCACATTTTCCCTTTTTCCCACTTGTAGGAAAAATCGCGGGGCTGAAAATAAAAACAAAAGGGGGCCGACCCGGTTTTTCCTTTTCTATATTTTAACATGCAAAAATTAC
This sequence comes from Phyllomedusa bahiana, assembly GCA_025379985.1. Classification (NCBI taxonomy): domain Eukaryota; kingdom Metazoa; phylum Chordata; class Amphibia; order Anura; family Hylidae; genus Phyllomedusa; species Phyllomedusa bahiana. Next base: position 71,025 of record JAODAL010017250.1, on the reverse strand, counting down.
AAAAGGTCCCTCACCTTTTTGAGCTGAACTGAATAAACGGTACAGCTCGTAAAAACCCGCTTTTTCCTTGATAAAGAGTTTTCCTTTTTCCCGGCAAGGGTGTCCCCCCCCCCGCTTTTCCCCCCTCCATTCCACGGGGACGCCGAGGTTTAGGTTTTGGGGAAACCCCCTGGGTTATTTAAAAAAATTTGGCAAATTCCTTTGCAAAGGGCATTTTTTGTGCTTAAATACCCAAAGGGGGGGCTCTAGCCCCCCTCTAGTGTTCCCATTTTTTAAAGCTCCTAGAAAACCCCTTTACAGGTTTTGGTTTCTGAAAAAAAATTTTCTGTATTTTTTCCTTTTAAATCATTTTAAATGGGGTTTTTTAAGACAGGGTAAAACAGGATTCCTCATTATCACAAAGGGGGAAAGGGGGGTTCAGCAGAGTTCCTCTCATTACCCACTAGAGGGGGGGTTAAACAGATTTCATCTCATTACATAAAGGGGGCGGGGCGAAAAGAGTAAACTAAATTATCATTAGAAAATAGGGTAAGCAGAACCCTCTAAATTACTTTAAAAAGGGGCAGGGTCAGCAAATAAAATTTTCATTATAAATTAAAAGGGGGGGGGTTTCGGGCAAGCCCATCAAATTTAAATCATTAGAGGGGAAGGGTCATCAATTTCATCTAAATTTCTTTTAAAGGGGCAAGGTCATCCTCACATCATTAGAGGTCGGGAAAAGGAGTCACCCCTCATTATCAAAAGGGGGCCCGGGGTTTCATCAAGTCGTCTCTTTAAACTTTAGGGGGGGGGGTCACAGAGCCTCCATTTTTAAAAAAAAATTTTTAAGGGGGGGGTCAGCAAGCCCCTCTCTTTTATCATTAAAGGGCGAGGTCACTCATCATCTTTAGGGGTTTAAAGGAAGTCATTTTTGTTATCATTAGAGGCGGGGTTCCATCAGAGTATCTCATTATCATTAGGGGGTTTGGGGTCGGGCGGATCCTCTAAATTATCATTGGGGGCCCAGGGGTGGGCAGAGCTTTTTCATTATCACCCAGAGGGCGGGGCAGGGGAGTCATCTATTTATCTTTAAAGGGGCGGGGTCTAGAGTCATCAAACCTTTGGAGGGGGGGGTAAATCAAGTCTTTCTCATTATCATTAGGGGGGCCGGGGGTTCATTTTAGATTTCACCCTCATTTTTCATTAGAGGGGGGGGTCAGCAAGTCATTTTTAATTTTTTTTTTAAAAAGGGAAAGGGTCAGCAGTTAAATTCTTTTTAAAAAAATTTAGGGGAGCAGGGTCACCGGGTCACTCATTAAAAAATTAGAGGGGGGGGGCCCAGCAGAGTCATCTCATTTTTAGAAGGCGGGGCCCATGAAGCCCATCTCATTAAAATTTAAAGGGGGAAAGGGTCACAGAATCATCTCATTTTTCTTTTAAGAGGGGCAGGGCCCCAGCGGGATAAACCTCATTATGATTAGAGGGCAGGGTCAGTAGAGTCATCTCATTATGATTAGAGGGCAGGGTCAGCAGAGTCATCTCATTATGATTAGAGGGCAGGGTCAGCAGAGTCATCTCATTATCATTATCCACAATTATATCTGTATCAGATGAGCAGGACTTTGACAGCTATAAAGATACATGAATGAACCTCAGAGAGACCTGATGTTAGGAGGCTTTGATTAGATATCGTAATGCCCCATGTGGTGTAATAGTATTGCTGACATCCTGCTGCTGCTGTATATCCCTGCAGTGTTATGTCTGTCAGGTGATGTAGCTGCAGCTTGGTTCTTGTGCCTAATCTGTATCAGGGGACCTTGGAAGAGCTCACTCTTGTGGTAGTAATTGCCTGGGAAAATCACAGGTGGTGAACTTGTTCTGTGGAGAGAGAATTCTGACTGTCTGTGTTCAGGTCTTATATAATAAGCAGAGACTGTGCTCCTGGTAGGATTTCAGGCATTGATTGTAATGAGTGCTGGAATGTATCCAATATAAAATTTAAATAATTTATCATTGGGTTTTTTAGCTCTGCTTCCTTTCCACCCAGTACTACAAGTACCAGCATGCCTGCCACACCAGCCAACCTCATGTAACATAATGTATACACATTACAGGCACACTTTATACACATAACATACAGTGTGCCTCAGCCTGTAATGTGTATACATTAGGTTGGCTGGTGTGGGAGGCATGCTGGTACTTGTAGTTCCACAGCAGTAGCTGTGGAGTTACAAGTACCAGCATACCGCACAAGATATTTTTTGAGATCTAAAGCAAATCTATTGTGGATTGCTGGTACTTGTAGTTCCATAGCAGCTGCTGTGGATCTACAAGTACCAGCATTCCTCTCACATCAGCCAGTCTGAAAGATAAGGTCCTTTAGGTGCCACAAAACATATAAAATGAGTAGGGTGGCAACCTCAGGGAGCGACCCGGGCGGCAAAAGCTCTAGCTACGCCTCTCCACATCAGTTTGCAGCTTGTCCTCTTGTTGGAGTGATGCTCATCAATAGTAAATGCTATTGGTCAGGGGAAAAAGACTCCAAGCTCTGCCCTACAAGCTCCTCAGATACAAATAACGCAACATTATGGATTTTCATTGACTTTGCTTTGCCGTAGAATTTAGCAAATGTTGTACCCATTTTCCTCCTTACTGTTGCCATGTACTGGGGTAACAGGCTTTGTAGCAACTTTGTAGCAACTGCCAACAAAAGTTGTGGGAAGGAAGTGACAACTGCTCTAAATACTTTTATGGATCAGAAACTTTGTTGCCACTTTGGAAGCTCCTTCAGCCATTGCTCTGAATGTCTCTATATAGGAGGAGGGAAGCTGCAGCTGGAATTCTCCATAAGGCCCCTCTAAGTCAGTCCGGACCCTTCCTCACATATGAAGCCCATAACTTCTATGGGGAAGATAGTAAAATCTGCAGCCACTGGAAGTTCTTCTACCACAATATTTACAGCTGGAAACACAAAGTTCTGAATGTTAATAATTAACCCAATAATCAAAATCTCTGGTTAAATAGGAAAGTTCTAATGAAATAAACTCAGTCTTGAGAGATGATATCACTACTTGTGGCAGCTCTGCTGGGGTCGGCAGGTGAGATGGTCGGAGTATGGGACACACATGATATATAGGGGTGTGGGTTTATTATACAGGTGAGATGGTCGGAGTATGGGACACACATGATATATGGGGGTGTGGGTTTATCATACAGGTGAGGTGGTCGGAGTATGGGACACACATGATATATAGGGGTGTGGGTTTATCATACAGGTGAGATGGTCAGAGTATGGGACACACATGATATATAGGGGTGTGGGTTTATCATACAGGTGAGATGGAGAATGGGACACATGTGATATATAGGGGTTTGGGTTTATCATACAGGTGAGATGGTCGGAGTATGGGACACATATGATATATAGGGGTTTGGGTTTATCATACACATGAGATGGAGTATGGGACAGATATGATGTATAGGGGTGTGGGTTTATCATACGGGTGAGATGGAGTATGGGACAGATATGATGTATAGGGGTGTGGGTTTATCATACAGGTGAGATGGTCAGAGTATGGGACACATATGATATATAGGAGTGTGGGTTTATCATACAGGTGAGATGGTCAGAGTATGGGACACATATGAAATATAGGAGTGTGGGTTTATCATACAGGTGAGATGGTCAGAGTATGGAACACATATGAAATATAGGAGTGTGGGTTTATTATACAGGTGAGATGTTTTGGCAGCAGGATTGTAATATTTGAAATACGAACACCTCAAATTTGTAATACGTGAAATTAGAACATTTGAAATTTGTGAAATTTCGACCTATGGTGAAAAAAAGTTTATTATAGATAGATATTATACATCCTGTATGTGTCTATATTTCCATATTTGGTATCTTGCTTATTTCCTATATTAGCAATGAATTTGATTCTGAACAGAAACTGAATCCTAGCTCTCTGATATCCTAGGGTGAAAAATATGTAAAAGCTCTCAATGTTACTAATAAGCCTATAAGTAACTGTGAGATGTTTCTATAAAATAAATACCATATTTTTAGAGAAACAAATAGATTTCTGTGTTGGCAGCTGGATTGTAATATCTGAAATCTGAACATCTCAAATTTGTAATCAGTGAAATTAGAACATTTGAAATTTGTGATATGTGAAATTTGAGCCTATGGTAACAAAATTTGCCTATTATAGATGGACATTATACATCCTGTATATGTCTATATTTCCATATATGGTATCTAGCTTATTTCATATATTAGCAATGAATTTAATTCTGAACAGAAACTTAATCCTAGCTCCCTGGTATCCTAGGGGGAAAAATATATAAAAGCTATCACTGTTACTATTGAGCATATTATTAGTTATTTATCTGAAATAAATTCTATATTCTAGAGGAACATACAGACAAAATGTGAACATTTGAAAACTTGAAATTTGTAATATTTGAAATTAGAAAACTTGAAATTTGTGATATGTAAAATTTCAACCTATGGGAAAAAATTGTATATTATAGATACATTATAAACATCCTATACGTGGCTATGATTCCATACCAGGCATATTTTCAAGCTTAATAGATGTGTAGCAATAAATTTGTTTCTAAAAAGAAACTATATCTAAGCTCTCTGATATCCTAGGATGAAAAAGAGATGCTCCATTGGAAGCAATCTAAAACTCAATCCCTAAAGTGACTGTGACTTTTCCGAGTTCTGCTTATCTATTTCTTATCTTGTGTTTTCACTAGTGAAGGCCAATACTATAGAGCGGATCATAGGAGGAGAAGAATGTATCCCAAATACACAGCCATGGCAGGTGGCACTTTACTTTATTGATAGATTCATCTGCGGGGGAGTGCTCATCCATGAATCCTGGGTCCTGACAGCAGCTCACTGCGAGGCATCGTAAGTGTTAAGTTACCTGCTCGACCTGCGGGTTCCTCTATACAGAATCCATTGAATATACGACTCACACGACTCCAGTCATTATTTGATATAGTACAACTGAGTTCTTCATAGTTTGTGAATCATGTTAATACTTCTAATAAGGCAGATGATTTATGTGCAAATATATGTTATATCAGCTCTGCTACATCTGTAAGGAACATTGCAGGCCAACCCACACCGGACAAACTAGAACCTGGTCACCTAGTTATATGTTAAATTTGTTCAACAGGAACATCCAGATTCGTCTCGGAGAACATAATCTGACCAAAGATGAAGGAACAGAGCAGCTAACGTACGCCATAAAAATATGTCCTCATGAGAATTACAACAACAACAACAACAACAACAACAACATGACTGCAAACAACAATGACATTATGCTCCTGAAACTGGCATCACCGGCTGTACTCAATGACTATGTGAACACCATCGCTTTGCCCACTGAGTCAGTGCATGACGCCGCCGACTGTCTCATCTCTGGATGGGGGACGACGACCAGTCCTGCGGGTAACAACATATTTATACACACACATTAATTACTATGCACAAGCCATAGGAAAAAACAAAAACTACTATAATATGCCCACCTTTGTACAAAAATATACTGTAACTACTATAATACTGCCCCTATGTACAAGAAAAAACTACTAAATACGTCCTATTAAAAGTATAATAAAAAATACTGTCCATGTACAAGAATAAACACTATAATACCCCCCTTTTTACAAGAAAAAACAAATATAATACTCCCCCCTAGTACAAAAATATAACTGCTAAATATGCTTCATGACAAAATTAATACAAAAATTCCCCCCCCTATGTACAAAAATAAAACCCTAAAACCCCTTCTATGTACAAAAATTTTAAACTATTTTAAAATATTCCCCCAAGTACAAGAAAAACTCAAAATACTGCCCTTTTTAAAAAAATAAACACTAAATACGCTTATGTACAAGAATATAACTTAAATACTCCCCCCTTGTAAAGAATAAAACTACAATAAAAAGTTTTTTAGTACAAGAATATACTACAAAATATGCCCCTTTTGTAAAAGGAATATAACTCTAAAAAATACTGCCTCTTTTACAAGAATATAAACATAATACTCTCCTATTACAAGAAATAACACCAAATTGCCCCCTAGTACGGGGAATAAAAACAAAAAATTTAAATACTTCCCCCTATGAAAGGGTATAACTACTATAAACAGCTCCTTGTACAAGGAATAACTACAATAATACGCCCCTAAAAAAGAAAATAACTACTTTTAAACGCACCTTTCAAAATAAAATACTATAATACGCCCCTTGGTACAAGAATATAACTACTAAATATGAAATTATGACAAAATATAACACTAAAAACCCCTATTAAAGAATATACCTGCAAAATACCTCCTATTCAAAATATACACTATAATCCCCGCCCCCATTACAGGAAATAAAACTAAAATACGCCCCCATGTAAAGAAAAACTACTATAATACTCCCCTATGAAAAATATAACACAAATATGTTTATGTACAAAAATATAAAACTAAAACACCCCCCCTATGAAAAAGAATAAACTATAAAATACCCCCCCATGCCCAAAAATAAACTACATAATATGCCCCCTTGTACAAGAAATAATACTATAATGGCTCCTAGTACAAAATATAACTATATAATACGCCCCAATTCTAGAATAAACTAAAAAACTGCCCCATGCACAAAAATATAACACGTAATACTCCCCCTAGTAAAGAAATAATACAAAAAAACTGCACCTTTGTAAAAAATAACTACAAAAATACTCCCTTCTTTTTAAAGAAAAAAACTACTATAATACTGCCCCCTAGTACGGGAATAAACTACTATAAACTGCCCCCTAAGACAAATTAACACTATAAACTTTCCTCTTGTAAAAGAATTAACTACTATAAAAACTCCATGAAACAAGTAAAATAAAATAATATTTCCCCCCAGACGGGAATATAACTACTAAAATAGCCCCATGTAAAAATATAACTATTTTTACGCACCAATGTCAAATTAACATAAAAAATTTCCCCTAGTACAAAAATATAACTACTAAAATACTGCACCTATGTACAAAATAAAACTACTATAATACTGCCTCATTAAAAGGGGAAAATCTTTATACTGCCCTATTACAAACAAACAAAATATATACTGCCCTATTAAAAAATTAAAGCATAATACCCCCCCTATTAAAAAATAAAACTAAAACCCCCCGTAAAAGAATTAAACTAAATATGCCTCCATTACAAAAAAAATTAATTATTATAATACTGTTCCATGTAAAAGAATAAAACTATAAATCCCCCTCCTATGTCAAGAATATAACACAAATTGCCCTATGACAAAACATAACTAATATAAACCCCCCTAGTACAAGAAAATACAATAAATCTGCCCAAAGGTCAAAAAATATAACAACTAATACGCCTTCTATGTAAAAAAAAAAACTACTAAATCGCTCTTTTCAAAATAAAACATTATAAACTGCCCATGTAGAAGAAATAACTCTATAATACTGCCTTCTTTTTACAAAAATAAACATTTAAAATCTCCCTTCTATTACAAGAATACAACACTATAATACTCCCCTTCATGTACAAGAATAAACTACTTTAATACCCCCAGTACAAGAAATAACTACTATAAACTGCCCCTATGCCCCAAGAATATAACTACATAATATTGCCATCTATGTACAAGAATATAACTACTAAAATGCCCCTAAAACAAGATAAGCAAAAAATACTGCCCCAAGTACAAGAAATAACTACATAATACTCCCTTATTACAAAAAAAAAATACTAAATAGCTCTTATGTACAAGAATAAACTTTTATAATATGCCCAGTACAAGAATATACTACAAAATACTGCCCCTATTACAAGAATATAAAAAAAATACGTCCATGTACAAGAATATAACTACTTAAAATTGCCTTTCTATGTACAAAAATAAACAATATAATACTGCCCCCTAGTACAAAAATAAACACATAAACTGCCCCTATTACAGGAAATAAACTTAATCCCGCCCCTAATGTAAAGTATAACTTATAAATCCCTTTCATTTACAAGAATATAACTACTAAAAATACTGCCCCTATTACAGGAAAAATAACTACTAAAATACTCCTCTATTAAAAAAAAATAAAATAAAACTGCCTTCTTTTTAACAAGAATATAACTACTATAATATTGCCTTTCTATTACAAGGATATAACTACTTTAATACTGCCCCTAGTACAAAAATAAAAAAATTTAATATTCCTTCTTTGACAAGAAATAACTACTAAAAATACGCTCTAGTAAAAAAATAAACTTTTATAAATGCTCCTTGTAAAAGAATAAAACTACTAAAATACTGCCTTCTATGTACAAGAATAACTACAAAATACTGCCTTCTTTGTAAAAAGAATAAAAAATACTATAATAGGGCCTTCTAGTACAAGAAAAAACTACATAATATGTCCCTATGTAAAAGAATTTAAAAATACAAATACCCCCCTATGTACAAATATAACTACTAAAAATTTTTCCCTTCTAGTACAAAAATAAACTACTATAATTGCCCTATGTACAAAAAGCTACTAAAATACTGCCCCATGTACAAAAATTTTAAAACTACTAAAACGCTTCTAGTACAATAAAAACTATTTAAAAAAATACACCCTCCTATTACAAAAATAAACTACTATAATACTCCCCCCATGTAAAAGAATATAAATACAAATACTGCTTCTTGTACAAGAATATAACAAAATACTGCCTCAATTAAAGAATATAACTACTATAATACTGTCCCTAATGCACAAGAATATAATGTGGCTTGTGTCTCCCTCCTATCAGAGACGTCCCCTGGTGTCTGATGTGCACTGATGTTCCCCATTTTTCCTATGTGATGTCAGCATTTTTTCATGACAAATGGAACATGCCGCCGGGAGGTCCTTCAAGGAGACAGAGATTCCTGCCAGGTAAAGTGTCGGAAATGAAATAAATGAGCACCTTATGTAGCAAATAACCAACCCCAGCCCTGTGCTGTCTCCTCTCACACAGGGGGACTCTGGGGGACCGCTGGTGAGCGGGTCACAGCTGCACGGGATCATATCTTGGGGAGATTTCATCTGTGGGCAACCAAACAAGCCCGGAGTCTACACCAAAGTGTTCAACTATCTCACCTGGATCAACAGCCTGATAGAAGGGGAAAGGGTTTGGAGTGTTAGAGAACCTAACAACGGGGATCACACGACGGGAACGCAGCACATAGAAAAGGAAAAGATCACCATGTAAAAGCGAGATGTCATATATACCAAGATCTGCATCACTCATATCTATTACTGGAGATTATGTATTCAAATAAAACTAGTTGAAGATGTAAATATATGAATCTATCCCTTATCTATCTATCTATCTATCTATCTATCTATCTACTCTAATATCTATCTTTATGTATCTATCTATCATATCTATCTAAATATCTATCTATCTATCTATCTATCATATCTATCTATCTCATATCTATCTATCTATCTATCTATCTATCTATCTATCTATATATCTATCTAATATCTATCTATCTCATATCTATCTATCTATCTATCTATCTCATATCTATCTATCTATCTATCTATCTATCTATCTATCTTTCTCCTATCTATCTATGTATCTATCTATCTATCTATCTATCTATCTATCTCATATCTATCTATCCATCTCATTTCTATCTATCTCTCATATCTATCTATCTATCCATCTCTCATATCTATCTATCTATCTATCTATCTATCTATCTCAAATATATATATCTTATATCTATCTATCTCTCATATCTGTCTATCTATGTATCTATCTATCTATCTATCTATCTATCTATCTCATATCTATCTATCTATATATGTCTCTCTCCTATCTATCTATCTCCTATCTATCTATCTCATATCTATCTATCTATCTCATTTCTATCTATCTCTCATATTTATCTATCTATCTATTTATCTCATATCTATCTATCTATCTATCTATCTCAATATCTACTATCTCATATCTATTCTATCTATATCATATCTATCTATCTTATATCTATCTATCTCTCTATCTATCTTTCTCATCATATCTATCTATCTATCTATCTATCTATCTATCTTATATCTCTCACATATCTATCTATCTATCTATCTAATATCTATCTATCTATCTATCTCATATCTATGTATCTTTCTATCTCTCTATCTATATATCTCATATCTATCTCATATCTATCTATCTATCTATCTATCTCCTATCTATCTATTTATCTCATATCTATCTATCTATCTATCTATCTATCTATCTATCTATCTATCTATCTATCTATCTATCTATCTATCTAAAGTAATAGGATAAAAAATATGGAGTTGCGGTGCTCTTGGAGAATATAGGGTAAAAAACACCTTATTTTAAGAGTGTTTATTGTTAAAAGAGAGAACACTCTCATATAAAAACTCTAAAACTTAACGCGTTTCGCATGGTATACCCACGCTTCATCAGAAGTGCAAACAGACATTCAAAATTGGCGGGTTAATATAGCAGTCTAATCAAATGTCAATTACGTTACTAGGGTGTCTAATAAATCACTCTGTGCATAACAAATTCTAATTAGTCTAAACGATCATCACTGGGTGTTCGCAAGATCAATCTCGGGACCTTATACATTGTATTGTGTGTATAAGTAGGTACAATCCTCCGTGAGTGATGAAACAATCAATTACAGATTCCAGTACAAGAAAAAGACTTGTTATCTGAAAAATAAACTTACATAAAAATAAGGTAAAAATAACTTATCAAAAATATGTCTCACTCGTGCGGAAACAATCCTATATGTTTCTATAAAAATGTCATAGCTGTATGTGTCAGATAACTGGTAGGAGCTAGCGAATAAAACAGCTCTGTTTATTACAATTTAATATACCTAGGATATGAGCTTATTTGTTTGTGTTTACTCCATCTGTATATTTTGGTTAGTTTTGCTGGCGATAGTCAACGTACTGAGGTTTTAAATATTATAGCGTCTTATAGTGAGAAAACAAGATTCTGAAAATGGAAATTACCCCCCGATAGAAATAAGAAGCACGATACCAATTTCTTTACATACCTAAATGACTAGGTACTCATGATTCTAATTGAGGGGAGACATCTATCTATCTATCTATCTATCTATCTATCTCATATTTATCTATCTATCTCATATTTATCTATCTATCTATCTATCTATCTATCTATCTATCTATCTATCTATCTATCTATCTATCTATCTAGTAACAGTAACCAGAAAAAAGAAGGAAATTGTGGCACTCGTGAAGCCTTAAGTAGGATCCTACTACATTTGATTGATGGGACTTTCATCCAATTGTCTGTTACTTGTTGTTTTAAATGTCTGTAACTTTTACTCCATGTTCTGCCTCTGAAGAAGCGATAGTTTTGGCGCGTAAGGCGTAAGGCTTAACGGTGTTAGTTTTTTATTAGTGAGGATGGTATTGTTCCCTCACATGTTTTAATAAATTTAACACTTCGTTCAATTGTTGAAGTGGTCGCTACTTTTTAGGATTCATGAGCGCCGCAATTTCCTTCATTTTTCTGGTTATTGTTACTATTTGTAACTCGCTTAACTATCTAGTTTGCGAGTGAAGGTTCTCTGGCTGCCATGTGTGTGGACCTATAATTAAGTTCCACTAAATTAAACCTGTATGAGTGTTGTGCCTCCCAATTGCACAACTATCTAAGGTGAGCATACCTGGTCTATCTATCTATCTATCTATCTATCTATCATATCTATCTATCTATCATATCTATCTATCTATCTATCTATCTATCTCATATCTATCTATCTATCTATCTATCTATCTATCTATCTATCTATCTATCTATCAATCATATCTCTCATCTATCTATCTATCTATCTATCTATCTCATATCTATCTATCTATCTATCAATCTATCTCATATCTATCTATCTATCTATCTATCTATCTATCTATCTATCTATCTATCTATCTATCTATCTATCTCATATCTATCTCATACCTATCTATCTATCTATCTATTTCATACCTGTCTAGCTCATAATTTCCTCTCTCTACAATATATGTATAAGATATTAGCGGATTTCTATACCGTATTTGCCAGAGAAATTTACTTCTTGTGTCAGCTCACCCTTGGAGTTTATTCTCCACACCCTCAGGTTGCACGGACAGGTTCTGAAGCTTCACCTCATAGTGGATGAAAGAATAATGATGTCCAGTATCCCAGACGGTGTTAACTTTTAAAAGACTTTTTGTCACATTATTCCAAATTACAAGTTATTTAAAAAGTCCAAATGACGGCAAAGTTGTATATGCTGATGCATTTCGGGCTAAACCCTTTAGTGATCAATTAACCCTATGTGAACCAAAACTACACATAAGAACTACATAAGAGTTTATTAATCACGTGAAAACAAATTGCACAAATAATATCTTGTTTGTAAATGTAAAAACATTGGATAGTAACAAATTCAATATTGTAACATCAAATCCTGTCGCCTGCTAGTATCCAGCCTGAAAATCATGAGGCTTCTCTGGGAAGTAACCTCCTGCTGAGATCTCCTCCTTAAGGGTATACTGACCCTTTCAATACCTGCAAAAGAGAAAGATGTAAAATCCCCATTAGGACAAACCAAAAAATGTCATGAGGCCATAGAAATATCCGGAATGTCACATATCCGAGTGTCCGACAATTGTCTGCGGATTCTAAGATGCTACGACTGGTGGATGTGCAGCCCACATACTGCAGGCAACAACTTTGGCAAGTAACAACATATAGAGCTGACTTGGTGTCGCAGTTTATATAAGATTTGATACCAGAAATTTCCCTTGTGGAAGCAGAAGTTCCTTGTTTTGTCGCACTGAGATAACCGCTGCTCGTCCTGCTGAGCGTCATGATTTGATGTTAAGATATTGAGTTTATTACTATCCATATGTTTATATTTACAAACAAGATATTATTTGTGCAATTTGTCTCTACATGCACGATACATTCTTAAAGGGGTTGTCTCACTACATTGGTTCATCTCACCTGAGTCCTGTTTTCTTGGTTTCAATTTGAATTCAGGGGCGTGTTTACTGGCTTCCACTAGGCTGCACTAAAAGCCAGGTCTGTAGCTATAGCGACCAGTGCTGGCAGCCTATCAGGAGAGATCAAACAGCTCTGTAGCTATAGTGACCAGTGCTGGCAGCCTATCAGGAGAGATCAAACAGGTCTGTAGCTATAGCGACCAGTGCTGGCAGCCTATCAGGAGAGATCAAACAGGTCTGTAGCTATAGCAACCAGTGCTGGCAGCCTATCAGGAGAGATTGAACTGGTCTGTGGCTATAGCAACCAGTGCTGGCAGCCTATCAGGAGAGATTGAACTGGTCTGTAGCTATAGCGACCAGCGCTGGCAGCCTATCAGGAGAGATTGAACAGGTCTGTAACTATGGTGACCTGAGGCGCTGATGCGGCCCATACAAGAGGGGATATCTAGGAATAGGGAGGACACTGTTATTGGACATATATTGCAAAGTGACTTGTTTTTGTAAGATCTTTAACATAAAAAGCAGCGATCCCTGTAGTGAGACAACCCCTTTAAGTGGAATTTTGGTTCACACAGGATTTCTATATCTGGTTGGACTTCTTGTCCTTGGTCTCAGTTGGATTTTGAGGCTGACTCGCCCACATCTTACACCTCTTTACATTGTAATCTGTTCTTATTTCTCAGACCTGATTTTGTTCAGTTCACTATTCATCATCTGTAATGTCCTGGACCACGTGTTTGGTGCAGATTTGCACTAAAACTGAGGTCGGTTTCCAGATTTGCCATCGGCCCTGTACATTAAATGTAACGGGGCCGATGGTAAATCCGTGCGGGATGCGACGGCCTGTCCAACAGGGTGCATATTCTGCTGCATTAAACCCGACATTAATAAACCTGTGATGTATAGACTACAATCCGGATTTGCCATTGCTGTCCATACAGCATGGGCTACCGGCGGGTTTTCGGCAGAATCAAAATACTGAATCCGCTGAATATCCGACGGTGAAGCTGTGCCGTGTAGACATAGCCTTAGATGACCTAACAGATGGGTCTAGCCCTGCTCTGCCCAAAGCACAATGCTAATCACAGCCCCCACAATCTCACCAGACGATGGCCGCAGCTCTGATACCTCAGCAGCTCAATCTGTAACAATGTAACAAAATGTTTCACAATTATTCATTTTAATTTATTATGTTTCAATCTGTTTAATAATCTATTTGAATCTATTTTCTCATGGGAGATAAGGGGACACCAGAGGGGTCCGACATTGGCTTTCTCCCCTCTTCTCCATACAGGTCGCAGGTGTCTCTGTGAAACGCGGCGTGCATGTATGAGGCGGGGTGGGCGGCTTGGATGTCGAACAAGAGGGGTTAAAAGTAAAGGTCAAAGTGTGAATTGCAACACTTTGAGCCAAAATTATTTTAGACAAAATTGGCATATGGTGAGGCAACCAATAAGAAGCAAGGGGCTGGACAACAGTGTCTACAGAATTAATCATAATTTCGCAAACATATAGTTCAGCTTGATACATTGGTACATTCTTAAACTGCCAGCAGGGTTGGACTGGGGTGCCTGGGGACTGTCATTGGAGTTGATTCTTGGGGCCACCAGTGGAGATGATTCTTGGGACCACCAGTGGAGTTGATTATTGGGGCCACCAGTGGAGTTGGTTCTTTGGATCCACCAATGGAGTTGATTCTTATGGCCAGCAGTGGAGATGCCCACCAGTGGAGATGATTCTTGTGGCCCACCAGTGGAGTTGATTCTTGGAGCCACCAGTGGAGGTGATTCATGGGGCCCACCAGTGGAGGTGATTCTTGGGCCCACCAGTGGAGCTGATTCTTGGGGTCCAACAGTGGAGGTGATTCTTGGGGCCCACCAGTGGAGGTGATTCTTGGAGCCATCAGGGGAGGTGATTCTGGGGTCCACCAGTGGAGATGATTCTTGGGGCCCACCAGGGGAGATGATTCTTGGGGCTCACCAGTGGAGTTGATTCTTTTTGCCACCAGGGGAGGTGATTCTGGGGTCCACCAGTGGAGATAATTCTGGGGCCCACCAGTGGAGTTGATTCTTGGGGCCCACCAGTGGAGATGATTCTTGGGGCTCACCAGTGGAGTTGATTCTTGGGGCCCACCAGTGGGGATGATTCTCGGAACCACCAGGGGAGATGAGTCATGGGGCTCACCAGTGGAGTTGATTCTTGGGGCCCACCAGTGGAGATGATTCTTGGAGCCACCAGGGGAGGTGATTCTGGGGTCCACCAGTGGAGTTGATTCTTGGGGCCCACCAGTGGAGTTGATTCTTGGGGCACACCAGTGGAGTTGATTCTTGGGGCCCACCAGTGGAGTTGATTCTTAGAGCCACCAGGGGAGGTGATTCTAGGGGCCACCAGTGGAGATGATTCTTGGGGCTCCACCAGTAGAGTTGATTCTTTGGGCCCACTAGTGGAG
The DNA here is from genome assembly GCA_025379985.1 of Phyllomedusa bahiana. Classification (NCBI taxonomy): domain Eukaryota; kingdom Metazoa; phylum Chordata; class Amphibia; order Anura; family Hylidae; genus Phyllomedusa; species Phyllomedusa bahiana. The sequence continues at coordinate 55,525 of JAODAL010017250.1, read as the reverse complement.
TTGATTCTTTGGGCTCCACCAGTGAAGTTGATCCTTAGGTCCACCAGTGGAGTTGATTCTTGGGGCCCACCAGTAGGGATGATTCTTGGAGCCCACCAGTGGAGTTGATTCTTGGGGTCCACCAGAGGAATTGATTCTTGGGGCTCACAAGTGGAGATGATTCTTGGGCCCCACCAGTGGAGCTGATTCTGGGGTCCACCAGTGGAGATGTTTCTTGGGCCCCACCAGCGGAGTTGATTCTTGGGGCCACCAGTGGAGATGATTCTTGGGGTCCACCAGTGGAGTTGATTCTTGGGGCTCACCAGTGGAGATGATTCTTGGAGCCACCAGGGGAGTTGATTCTGGGGTCCACCAGTGGAGATGATTCTTGGGGCTCACCAGTGGAGTTGATTCTTGGGGCCCACCAGTGGAGATGATTCTTGGGGTCCACCAGTAGCGTTGATTCTTTGGGCCCACTAGTGGAGTTGATTCTTGGGGCTCCACCAGTGAAGTTGATCCTTAGGTCCACCAGTGGAGTTGATTCTTGGGGCCCACCAGTAGGGAAAATTCTTGGGGCCCACCAGTGGAGATGATTCTTGGAGCCCACCAGTGGAGTTGATCCTTGGGGTCCACCAGAGGAATAGATTCTTAGGGCTCACGAGTGGAGATGATTCTTGGGGCCCACCAGTGGAGTATATTCTTGGAGCCACCAGTGGAGTTGATTCTTGGGCCCCACTAGTGCAGCTGACTCTTGGGGGCCATCAGTTGAGTTGTTTGTTGGGGCCCACCCTACAGCTTCCGTAGATAACTGAACATACTGCACATGACATTTGCTTTGCGCTTCTCCTTCTCTATCTTTCTCCCTAAACAGCAGCCCTTCTCCTGCACTGAATAGAGGCCCATAATGTCCAGGGGTCCACTATTTCCAGAACCCACTAGGGGTTTCCCCTGCTGCTCTGTGGGCCAGTCTGTGCCTACTCCCAAGTCCACATTTTAGTTGTCTGAGGATTAGACAAGATGAATATATCCACCCAATGAGTTTTCTTATTGGTGAATTGAAATCTTGGGTTTGGGGGGGGTGATACATTTCCCTGCAGCGGATCTGCTCTGTTATCACAATGTTTTGGAGCGAGCGATGGAGGAATCAGTATAATGTGACGTATTTTATTCCCTTTTCATAGTCTTGGAAATGTTGCAACTGCTGATAGGAAGAGCTGAGAAAGCAGCAGGTGGAGATCAGCTGGGTGGTGGCGCAGGGTCACCTCCTGTCATTCACAGCTTTAAGGTCAATGCGTGGAAGAGTAAATATAGTCATCACCTGACTACAGTGGGAAGCGGACATTTTTGATATGAGTAGGATCCTAGTGAACTTGTCTCTATAAGTCTCAGACGGTCACAGTTTCTTGGCCACTTGTAAAGGAAATGATAGAAGCCTTTGGGTTGGGACATGGAGAAACCCTCAAGGCAATGCTGAATATTTAGTCCTAACAGGGGTGCTGCCTGCAACCCCCCACTGCAACAAGGTTAATTTTTCTGGTGATGTTTTTCCAAAGATAAGTTTTGCATAACCCCCACCCCTCCCAGAAATAATCACTTCCTGCCCAGATAACGACCACAGTGCCAAGATGAGCAGTCCCATGTCAGTCCGTCACAGTGCACCTACATATTACCTGACAGCACATGAGTCAATATCAAGGCCCACCACGTCATTTTATATGGCCTACTAGAGCTTAGACACAGTGGCAGGGATGGACAAGGTCTGGCCGCAGAAGGACCTGCTCTCCAGGATACAGCAAGCTCTTGATGGAGATGCTGGCACCAGCACTGGGCACAGGCGCCATATTGGATCCGGGGCTCCACCAATCACCATAAATCCATTAAACCTCCAATTCTATTCCAAATGGTTAAAATCCAGATATATATACAGAGCATTCAAGAGCTCACAAACATGTCTGACGCATTTCAGACGTACACAGCATCCTTAGCCATAGCACAGTGATTAGTATTGTGCTATGGGTGTAGCATGTGCTAGAACTAAGGACTCGGTTTACATGTGAAGTGAGTCAGCCATGTTTGTGACCTCTTGAACTGCCTATATACAGTATATCTGGATTTTAGAGGGATGTTCACATTATGTTGTTTCACAGAGTCTGATCTTCACAGACAGCTTCAGGCTATTGCTTTGTGTTCAGGCTGTGGGTGGTTCTACAGCTTTAGGCTACTTCTTCGTGTTCAGGCTCTGGGCAGTTCTATAGCTTCAGGCTCAAACTTCCTGATTGGGCTGTGGGCAGTTTTACAGCCGCAGGCTTCCACTTCCTGTTCAGGCTGTGGGTGGCTCTATAGCTTCAGGCTGCCACTTCCTCTTTAGGTTGTGGATGGCTCTACAGCTTCAGGCTGCCACTTCCTATTCAGGCTGTGGGCAGTTCTACAGCTTTAGCTCCCTCTTCCTGCTCAGGCTGTGGGCAGTTCTACAGCTTTAGCTCCCTCTTCCTGCTCAGGCTGTGGGCAGTTCTACAGCTTAAGGCTGCCACTTCCTATTCAGGCTGTGGGTGGTTCTACTAGCTCTCTTAGTGCCACCTATTTCCCTGGCATCTACATTGCTCATCTATCTGGGGGTCAAGCTTACAGGCTGTCAAGCTCTACTATCAGCCACTTCCTGTATAGGCTGTGGGTGGTTTTACAGCTTCAGGCTTCCACTACCTTATCAGGCTTTTGGTAGTTTTACAAGTGTATGCTCCCGCTTCCTATTAAGGCTGGGGGACATTCTACAGCTTCTGGCTCCTACTTCCTGCTCAGGCTTTGGGTGGTTCTCCAGCTTCAGGCTGCCACTTCCTGTTCAGACTGTGGGCAGTTCTACAGCTTCAGACTCCTGCTTCCTGCTGTGGCTAAGGAAAGTTCTACAGCTTCAAGCTTCTACTTCCAGTTCAGACTGTGGGTGGTCCTACAGCTTCAGGCTTCTAGTTCCTGCTCAGGCTGTGGGCAGTTCTACAGCTTCAGGCTTCTACTTCCTGCACATACTGTGGGTGGTTCTACAGTACTGATTGACATATAAGCTGTGCTGTTCTTAGCTAAGTCTGTTAAAGGGACATTGGTGATGAAGGGCTCTAAACAGCAGGACAGAAGGCTACAGAGCTCTAAAGGGTTAAAGTTTATTTTGAGAAGACACAGCAGAGAGTGACATCAGCATCCCGGCCACTGCTACAGCAGAGCGAGGCGGTCGGTTACCTAAGGAAGCTTGTGTACACAAGAAGCAGATAAGAATTGCTTTAACTCGGAAATAAAGCAAAATCAGAACAGCAATGTATGTGGTAATAGTCTTTATTTATCTTTGCTGACATGTGGTGAGAAAACCCTTCAACCATTTGGAATAAAATGTTATGGATTTATCCCTTGCTTCTGGATTTGTCTCCATGTCGTGACCTACCCCCCTTTACTGTTTAAGGTTCCTCCAGACAAACATTGGCCACTCCATGTGTTGGCCAAGCCACGAAATGTCTCCCTTCTACTGGAGAGGTGGTCAGGACTCTCCCATAGACTTGAATGGGAGTTCCTAATTTAGCCGAGTGGTGATGCTCAGCTGTAATCAGAACTCCCATTCAAGTCTATGGGAAAGTCCTGACCACTTTTCCGATCAGCATCGAGGCTTGTTTAGGTGATAGGTGCAAAGGTGGGACCTGGACCAATCAGACATTGATGGCGTATCTTAGTGATTATAACATTAATGTTTGTAGTGAGACAATCCCTTTAAGGATCCTAATGGGTGGGGTCCAGGTTTGGTAGGACTTGGGGTGGTGCAGGTGCTGGTTGGGTAGTTGAAAACAAAACATGACTTCCAGATTATCATGAGGTGACCGAGCAAAGTCTTCTTATTTGTCAGGTAATAAGCCGCTGATTGACATAACTATGTCTGATATATGAGACACCATGTACCCTATAGTGACGTATCCTGTGCGTCTCATATCTAGAACAGTAGCAGCTGTAAACCTTCCTCCTCTGCATCTCCCCCTATAAAGTGGAGAAAGCAGAGGATCAATGAGTTAATCATTCACACCCTAATCTCAGGTGGAAGGGGAAAAAAAAGCGGTGTCAGAAGACGGAAAGTTTCTGAGCACTTAGCACCTCGCCATGTTCCTTCTGCTGGTGGCTGCTCTCCTGGGGACGGTCGGTAAGTACCATTATAAATATGGGGCTCATATAATGTATCCCGTCACATGTGGGGCACTGGAGCATCATGTATTCACATAGAGGGTCGATACTTTGTGTCTTTGGGCACTACCATCTGAAAAAAAAAAAACGAAAAAAAATTCAAAGGAAAACCAAACCTGATTTTTTTTTTTAAAGGGACACTTCCATCAGAAAAGAGTATTTTTGTGAAAACCAATATCCCTGGCACACAATTTTGTTAAATAATTTTTGCCATTATTTTTATTTTTTTATTTTTATTTCTGCAGTCCTATATATTTAAAAATTACATTTAAAATCTTTTCCTTCTCCAGCTATGATAGTAAAAAGATAAAATTGAATGTCCGGACCGACTAATCCCACCTTACTGCACCTGCTGCACATCTCCATGTAGTCTCCTTACAAATATTGGTAATGACATAATAATTGCCCCATTGTTCTTTGGATAGAAATAGATACGATTAGATTAGATCTGGGCAATGACAAAAGCGATACGTAAAAGGATAACAGGTTCATCTTTTTCTGCATGGTAGGGAGGGGTTCCAGCTTTCTTTACACTTATCATATCATGCTGATCACACTTACTCCTCTCAGGTCTTGCTGATAGCACTTACACCTCTCAGATTCTGCTGATAACACTTACACCTCTCAGATTCTGCTGATAACACTTATACCTCTCAGGTCACGCTGATCACACTTACACCTCTCAGGTCTTGCTGATAACACACCTATCAGCTCCTTCTGATAACACTTACACCTCTCAGCTCCTGGGGATTACACTTACACCTCTCAGCTCCTGCTGGTAACACTTATACCTCTCAGATGTTGCTGATTACACTGACACCTCTCAGTACCTGCTGATAACACTCAGACCTCTCAGATGCTGCTGATAACACTTACACCTCTCAGCTCCAGCTGATAACACTTACACCTCTCAGATCTTGCTGATAACACTTACACCTCTCAGTACCTGCTGATAACACTCTCATATCCTATTGATAACACCTCCCCCTTTCAGGTGCTGCTTATAACACTTAAACTTTCATGGCAATATTGAACATGGAAGAGAACCATCAAGCGGGATCCTCTCGCTGCCGCTGTCAGAGCTCACAGAGGGGGAGTCAGAGAGATAAACCAGGACGTCATGTGCAAAGGAGAACTTCTTTATAGAACAAAAACCCAACCACCCAATTAGAAAAAAAAATATCAAATAATAGTCGCATCCTGCTTATCAATTTTTGTTTTATGGTAATGTGCCTTTAAAGGCTGAAAGGAGTCTTGGGAGCCCCGATTTCCTCAAAAAATCAGGTTCCCAGTGCTGTGATACCTTTTTGACATTTATTCATTATCCTAGAGATACATTGTAAATATTATTGGAATATTCCATAATTTGCAAAAATAAATAACTTAGTAGCTCAATACATAAATAAAATAAAGATACTTAAAAGATAATCGATACAATAAGATACTTTTAGGAGCAGTTTGCTGATGGTTTCCAGACAGGAGATATTCTTCCAATTTGTCCAGACAGAAGACAATGTTGTCTGCACAACTTCCCTCTAAAGTCTATGGTTCAGTTATTCTGGATTTTTCATGATATTTTCACACCTGGATGAAGCTTCCAATGTTCCTTTGAAGCGTTTGGTTTGTCTTCCTAACCCTTCACCTGTTGTTGTTTGACCCTAGTGGACGGGCGCTCCTATAACCGGATTATCGGAGGTGGGGAGTGTGTGCCGCACTCTCAGCCATGGCAAGTCAGCCTCCATTACTTTGACCAGCACGCTTGTGGAGGTGTCCTGATAGACGAAAACTGGGTCCTGACAGCAGCACATTGTGAACTGCCGTAAGTGTCCTCCTCCGGTCTGGACGGGGGTTATAGCTTTCCACAAAATAAGATAAATCCCTGAGTTCTCACCAACACGTCTCCACACTCAAAACGTCCTCCATGGTAAAACTTGAAGCTGTGGCAGTGATATTTTTGGGTACTGTATGGCTCTATTTTCAATGACAGTATATGTGGGCACTGTATGCGGTATTATTTAGGCTCAGTTGGACACTCTAATGCATAACAGCTAACTGCAGTGGGTGCTCGTCTCTCCACTACTGGTTCCAAATATACCCAAGGACCTCCCTGAACCCTGATCCAGACCTGTCACCAGCATTGCTAAGATGTTCTGTATTATATGGCGAATGGACGTCCCTTTAAATAATTTGGACATTTCTTGGCTTCTTAGAAGCATTCAGATTCGCCTTGGAGAACACAACAGAAAAACGTACGAGCAGACGGAGCAGTTCACCTATGCTGAGAAAATATGTCCGCACCGAGGATTCAACCCTGTTACCTATGACAATGACATCATGCTGCTGAAACTGCCCTCTCCGGTCACCCTTGATGAATACGTTCAGACCATCCGCCTTGCCTGTCCTCTACCCCCTGATGGAACGAAATGTCTTGCCTCAGGATGGGGGTCCACATCGAGCCCTGCGGGTAACATGCTTCATATGATAACTAGTGATGTTTACAAACTGCATGCAAGGGCTCATCTTCTTACTCAGTGTCGGACAGAGGTGCATAGGGCCCACCAGTGGAATTCTATTTTGGGGGCACACCTGTGCTGTTGATTATAGGACCCACCAATGGAGTTGATTCTGAGGGCTGTACATGTCTCTCAGACTTTGCCTCTTGCTTTTTGCCTCTTTCTCTCTGTCTTTCTGCCTCTCTCAAGGATATATATGCAGTTTAAAAGGTTTCCCCTGTGGGCCAATTCGAGTCTGTTCTTACTCCTCTGGAAAGTACCTCATGTATGTTACAATCAGATAGCAAGTATACTTGATAATAGGGGCTGATAACCTGAACAAAAGTGGATGTTACTCCTGATCTGGGTTTATTGGAGGCCATACAGCAGGCATCCTCAAACTGCGGCCCTCCAGCTGTTGGGAAACTACAACTCCCATCATTCCCACTGTTATCTATTATATAAATTCCTGATGGGAGTTGTAGTTTCCCAAAAGCTGCAGAGCCGGAGTTTGAGGATGCCTGCCATACAGGAACAAGGGGGAAGATCTCAGATCACAGGTCCTCCTCCTCTTCCTGCGTCTATGCTTTTCACACAGGCAAATAAACATAACTTCCACTTCAAGCTTCTCTAGTTCTGGCAAGAAAGCAGCTAGAGCTGCAGAAATGGTCGGGTTTTACAGCCAGGATTCTCGAGCAGAACTGTAAACTGAACCATGAGAGTTGCAGATGCACTGCCCTGAGGTATACTTGTTTTGGACAGAATTTTTTAATTCCAGTCGAATGAGCACAGCTTGAAATAATCAAAATGGTTGGGGAGCTTAAACAAGAAAATGAGGTCTTGATGAAAACTCCCCCACAGTTTTGTGTATTCAGCTCCTGTGCAGACCTATTCAACTCTATGGTTACAGACAGGACTGAGACAAGGTGCTCTGGTGCCCTAGGCAAATACGTCATATAGCGCCCCCGCCCCTCCCAATGTAAAATTCAGCTCATTCCATACCTCGTTGTGCCCCCTTCCTGCCTGGGATAGAGCAGAGCCCTAGGTGGTTGCCTACCTCTGCCTACCCGTCGTCCCAGTCCTGGTTACAAACTACAAACTAATCCTGAGTAGTCCACTGCAGTCATGTGATACTTCGCTCCATCTGTTGCTTATCTAATATATGTAAATAAGTAAGGCGAGACTTTACCCCAAATGAACCTTAAACATTGGACAGAGTAATTGCTAATGAGCACTAAGGTGGCATTTCTTGTTGTAATGTTTTTGCTTGGACAAGGGCAGAGCTTAAAGTGTCACATGATTAGGGATAAGTATATGTTAGATGCAAGTAGCCCCCTCCCCCCAATATTTTGCACATTATGGATTTCATTCTGGGGTTTACAGAACCTTGAAGCTAAAAGAGTTTCAACCATCCAGTGCGGAAGCATAAAATCAGGGTATTTTATTTAGAAAAGATTTTTACATAGACAAGATCATAAAAATAGCGTGATAACTGAGGACATGCACACACGTTTCGAACCCAAAATGGTTCTTGGTCACAGCTTGGTCACAGCTAATTAGCTTTTCAAACCCAAAATGGTTCTTGGTCACAGCTAATTAGATAATAAAAATAACATAATAACTGAGGACATGCATACGCGTTTTGAACCCAAAATTATTCTTGGTCACAGCTAATTAGATAATAAAAATAGCATAATAACTGAGGACAATGCGATACGCTTTTGAACCCAAAATTATTCTTGGTCACAGCTAATTAGATAATAAAAATAGCATAATAACTGAGGACACGCATATGTGTTTTGAACCGAAAATGGTTCTTGGTCACATCTAATTAGATCATAAAAATAGTATAACTGAGGACATGCATACGCGTTTCGAACCCAAAATGGATCTTGGTCATAGGTAATTAGATCATAAAAATAGTGCAATAACTGAGAACATGCATATGCGTTTCGGACCCAAAATGGTTCTTGGTCATAGGCAATTAGATAATAAAAATAGCATAATAACTGAGGACATACATCTGCATTTCGAACCCAAAATAGTTCTTGGTCACAGCTAATTAGAAACCTGCGTTTCAAACCCAAAATGGTTCTTGGTCACAACTAATTAGATGTGACCAATAACCATTTTGGGTTTGAAACGCGGGTTATTATGTTATTTTTATGATCTAACTACCTACGACCAAGATCCATTTTGGGTTCGAAACACATATGCATATCCTCAGTTATTACACTATTTTTATGATCTAACTACCTATGACCAAGAACCATTTTGGGTTCGAAATGCATATGTCTGTCCTCAGTTATTATACTAATTTTATGATCTAATTACCTATGACCAAGATCCATTTTGGGTTCGAAACACGTGTGCATGTCCTCAGTTATTACGCTTTTTTTATGATGTTGTCTATGTATAAATCTTTTCTAAATAAAATACCCTGATTTGATGCTTCCGCGCTGGATGGCTGAAACTCTTTTGGAATTCAGCCGTTGTCCGACGTCAGGATCCGAGTTGGGAGGGAGCTACAGGGGTTGTTGCATTAAAGTCAAAGAACAGGGTAAGCCCGCCTACCCTTGTATCTTTACTCATGAACCTTGAAGCTATCCATCCTTATTGCAGCCATGTAACACATGTGACATTTTGGATACATACAGAAACCTACCCGGAGACTCTGCAGTGTGTGGACTTGGAGGTCATTCCGGATGATATCTGCAAAGAAGCTTATCCTGGCGAGGTAACAGAGAACATGCTGTGTGCTGGAGTATTGGAGGGAGATAAAGACACCTGTCAGGTACGGATCAGAAATGGATTTCCCGTCTTTGGTCTGAAGAACATATGCAACAATTAGGAAAACCTTTGTAATCAGGTGTAAAGCAGCACAGAGTATTTCAGGAGGCAATGAGCAATGACCTGAGCGTGGACAGGGCTGCATGGGATAGGGGAGTGATGGGAGGAGGGAGATATCTAATGTTTTATCCATATAGATGAGTTATGTTTGACTCGGTTTTCTTGTAGGGAGACTCCGGGGGACCCCTGGTGTGTAATTCGGAGTTGTGTGGAATCACCTCTTGGGGTAACATTCCATGCGCTGTACCCAATCGTCCAGGTTTATACACTAAATTATGCAACTACTTGGACTGGATTCAAGCTACAATTGCCAATGGCGACTGTCTCTGAGAAGGATCTGTCTACAGTATGGAAGCCAATGGGAAGGACAGTGATCGACTAATGGTGGTCCAGCCTGGAGATCTGCTAATTACTACTAATTACTGAACTCTTGCAAATCTAATTGAAGCTCTTAGACCCTTGATTCTTGCAGTGCACTTTTGTGGGATCCCAGCAAGACAGGACGTCTCCAAAACGTACAATATTTTTTGCCCACTTGTCATTAGGACTATGTGCAGAATTATTAAAAGCTCTACGAAGATTCATTCATTTTACATAGTTACTTTGAAAACAGATGGTTTCCGTATGCAAACAAACCTAATAAACTATCGCTGCTGATGATGCATTAAAGCTGTCGATTATTTTATTATTTTATTGCTTTTGCTTATTCGCGGGATGGAATTAGATATTAAGTTGGTCACATGACTCTAGGGCTTGGGTCTACATAAGGGTCATGAGTTGATAGTTAAATGTGTGATATCCCAACCCCTCACTTTTCTCACCATCATTGATTCCTGCTTATTTCCTATCACTCTCAGAATTCAGAAATAAATTAGAGTCTCCCAGATTGAGTCTCTTCCATGTGTAACAATTCTCTTATCGACTTTGTTTTTACAGTTTAGCTGCTTGTAGTTTATACAGGTAGTTGCTACATACAATGTTCTGTCTTACATCTGTCTACCAGTTACAAATGGAGACTTATGGGGCATGACGCAGAGTGCTGATGTCACACACTGAGTCACGCCCCATAATAATACAATTTTTAAGCCCGGTCTGCCCCCTGCCTCCCCTGTTGGAAATTTAGTTCATGTTCCCCGAAGTACTTGTTGTCACCGCCCACAATAATATCAGACTTTGCAAGCCGGCGTCTGCCCTGTGCTCTCCCTTGTGCTGGCTCTTGTTGTTCCATGTCCCACAGCAGCCAGTAGCTGTGTAGCTACAAGTGCCTGCATGCCACACCACACATGTACTAATTGTATGGGTTCTGATTAGGATATTAGTTTCCTATATGCTGCTGTGGTATGCTGGCACTCGTAGTTCCATGTTACATAGCAGCCAGTAGCTGTGTAGCTACAAGTGCCAGCATGCCACACAACACATGTACTAATTTTATGGGTGCCGATTAGGATATTAGTTTACTATATTCTGCTGTGGCATGCTGGCACTTGTAGTTCCATATTGGACAGTAGCTAGTAACTGCGTAGCTATAGGTGACACCATGCCACACCACACATGTACTAATTGTATGTGTGCTGATTAGGACATTCGTTTACTATATGCTACTGTGGCATGCTGGCACTTGTAGTTCCTTGTTCCACAGCAGACAGTAGCTGTGTAGCGAGAGGTGACACCATGCCACACCACACATGAACTAATTGTATGAGTTCTGATTAGGATATTAGTTTACTATGGGCTGCTATGGCATGCTGGCTCTTGTAGTTCCATGTTACATAGCAGGTAGTAGCTGTGTAGCTACAAGTGCCAGCATGCCACACCACACATGTAATAATTTTATGTGTGCAGATTAGGCAATTAGTTTACTATATTCTGCTGTGGCATGCTGGCACTTGTAGTTCCATGTTAAACAGGAGGTAGTAGCTGAGTAGCTATAGGTGACACCATGCCACATCACACATGTACTAATTATATGGACTCTGATTAGGATATTAGTTTACTATATGCTGCTGTGGCATGCTGGCACTTGTAGTTCCATGTTCCACAGCAGCTAGTAGCTACAAGTGCCAGCATGCCAGACCACAAATATACTAATTGTATTGGTGTTGATTAGGATATTAGTTTACTATATGCTGCTGTGGCGTGCTGGCACTTGTAGTTCCACAGCAGCCAGTAGCTGTGGAACTACAAATGCCAGCATGCCACAGGAGCACATGAGAGACAAAGTGAGATGAAATCTTCTAAACAGGGGCACAGACAGCAAAACAAATGTAAAAGGAGTGTTCCTCCTCCCTGCACTATCCAAAACTAAAAAATGTGTTTGCTGGAGTTACAGTTAATAAATCTTCCTGTTCCGACTTACATACAAATTCAACTTAAAGGGAATGTGTCATTAAAAAATTACTTATTGTTTAACTCACATTTTTATGTTAAACACATTTTTAGGAATTTTTGGTTATGTTTTTTTTAATTTTCCATATCACTTTCAGTATTTTTTTAATAATTAAGTCCATCAGTTTTCACTTTGGCCACTAGGCCTACTAATAGTCTGACACTTCCTGTTCTGTAGAGAAAGATTCTCAGCAGTCGGCTCATTATCAGTAAAAGCAGGGTCAAGCTGAAAGGAGATACCATTGTGTACAGATAACACAGAATCCACCAGTCACAAGGGGAGATGTCACAGCTCCCCCTCTCCCCTCCCTTCACAGTGAAAACTCTCCCATAGACGTCTATGGGACAGAATCTGTCTTAAGAATCCTATGTGCATGAAGCTGCTGTAAAGTATCTCTCTGACTGCTGTTAAAGCAGTGCAAGCAAGAATGTCTTCCCCACAATCATATATAGACGGCTGAATAGAGAAATCTACAATCAGGAAATAAAAACGACTGAGAGGAAAAGAATATGGATCAGGGGCTTGATTTAATAAGTAAAAAAAAAAAATTGGCGACAGATTCCCTTTAAGAACAAACCTACAGTCCCGATCTCAATCGTAACCCGGGGACTCTCTGTATTCACTTTGTAAATCATCTCTCCATCCATTGTGTCCTGCTGGGGTTGTGCTCATAAACAGGAGCCAATCTAAAGAAGCCGAGCTGTAAAGCCTAAGAGGACACCTGATTAGAAAGGAGGTACCTCCGACTCAAAAACATGATAACTAGATTGTAGCTTTCAGACTATAGGCAGGTGAACATTAAAGGGGTTCAGTCTATGTGACCTGTGGCATCTCAGACGTTTTATGAGTCAAGGTCTCTGAGTTAACCCCCCATAAATGGCCAAAATTAATGGATTTTGATAGTTTGTGATGAGACCAAACCCCTTTGATGTTGATCAGAGAACTCTGTTCTGGGACCTTACCAAATGCTAATATTCTCCTTATATTGTGGAGATATGTGAACGTCCCCACTTAGGGACTTTGACCAATGGTATAACTGTAGCTTTCAAAATATGTAATTCCCCTTTAAGAACTAATAATCACCATTCCTTAATTTAGGAGCTAAAAAAAATGAAATATCTATAGAACTTGGAGGAAGCGTTAGCACAATCATCGGTAAAACCTGCCGCCCCTTGATCTTCATGACCTCATAAAGACAACACCCTTTTCAGATCTGAGCTGCCCTGGTGACCAGCTGATTGCCGGGGGTATAGCTTCAGATGCCCCCTGTGGTCACCGATAATATTGGTTATCCACCCTGGATAATGGAGCAGGTCCTCCTTATCCATGTTCTTTAAAGGGGTTGTCTCACTACAGGAATTGCTGCTTTTTATGTCCAAAATCTTGAAAAAACAAGTCACTTTGTAATATGTGTCCATTAACAGTGTCCTACCTATCCCTAGATATCCCCTCTTGTATGGGCTGCATCAGCTCCTCAGGTCGCTATAGCTACAGACCTGTTTGATCTCTCCTTATAGGCTGCCAGCACTGGTTACTATAGCTACAGACCTGTTCAATCTCTCATGACAGGCTGCCAGCGCTGGTGGCTATAGCTACAGACTTGTTCAATCTCTCATGATAGGCTGCTAGCACTGGTTGCTTTAGCTACAGACCTGTTCAGTCTCTCATGATAGGCTGCCAGCACTGGTTGCTATAGCTACAGACCTGTTCAATCTCTCATGATAGGCTGCCAGCACTGGTCGCTATAGCTACAGACCTGTTCAATCTCTCATGACAGGCTGCCAGCACTGGTCGCTATAGCTACAGACCTGTTCAATCTCTCCTGATAGGCTGCCAGCACTGGTTGCTATAGCTACAGACCTGGCTTCTACTGCAACCTAGTGGAAGCCAGTAAACGCCCCTGAATGCAAAATAAAACCAAGAAAACAGGACTGAGGTGAGATGAATTAATGTAGTGAGACAACCCCTTTAATATACGGAAAGGAGATGTCTTTCAGAGCCCAGTTCAAAAATTGATACAAAATAGTTAAAACTTAGGGAACATTATCAAATCTGATACAAATGAAAAATGAAGCAGTTTCCTGTAGTAAAACATCCAGATTTCAGCTCTGAAGGCGTTCATCAAATGAAAGCTGCAACCTCCATGGGTTTTGTGTCAAACTCCTCCACTTGCACCAGTTTTGATCAGTTCCCTTCTCTTTGGCAGCATTGATACCCCATAGATTGTGAGCAACAGAACCGCGGCAAGGTCCTTCCTCTGTCTGTTGAAAAATATTGGTGGAGCTCTGCCCTGCTCCGTGCAGATGTGAAGAACTCGGTATATAATACAATATGAATGACTCAAAATATGTACAAAATACTTACACCTCACAGCGGCCCCTGGTGCTCAGAGATGATGATCCGTTATATTGTGCAGATCAACCCTGCAATGTACTAAACCGCAACATGGTACAAACATACGATACACTGATACAATCACAACAAAGTGCAAATATTACAACATCAAGTCAAGCAGTCATACACAACTTAAATTCAACTAGTTTACATACATTTAAATTATGTTCATTTGCATATATTCCACATTTGCATATACATTACAGTCTTAATAAATACTGTAATGGTTCATAATTAATTGCATATTTTATACTCAAATAAGCAATAAAAGATAAAAAAATACAAAATAAAATATTTTTTTAATTATTTTTATTATTTTAGGCTTATATTTATTATTATTTTTAGTAGTAGTATTATTAGTGTTATTGTTATTTTTACCATCTTTATGGTAATATATTCGTGTGACGATGAGTGACGTCCAGAACCTACCGGAATAAATTCGTTTTATGAGGGGTTTATAAAATTATTAAGGTCGATCATGATTTATAACTTAAAATTATTATTAATATAGGTCTGCGATGTTTCAGTGACTGTGATGTCACATACTAAGCACCAAGATGAAGGAGCACACTTCACACCAGAGGTTTTCCATAATTTAATGGTGATGATGTCACAGAGTGAGTGCAGGGATGTCAGAGTGTGTAGCAGGTTAGTCTGTGATTGGATGATGATGTCATACAGTGAGGGCAGTGAGGTCACTCTCTATGTAACAGGTTAGTCTGTGATTAGATGATGATGTCACACACTATGTAGCAGGTTAGTCTGTGATTGGATGATGATGTCACAGGGTGCAGTGATGTCACATCATATATAGCAGGTTAGTTTGTGATTGGATGGTGATGTCATATGGCGCAGTGATGTCACATCCTATGTAGTAATATAGTCTGTAATTGCATGATGTTGCCACTGGGTTCAGTGATGTCACATTCTATATATCATGCTAATCTGTGATTGGGTGATGATGTCATAGTGCAGAAATGTCACGGTCTATGTAGCAAGTTAGTCTGTGATTGGATGATGATGTCACAGGGTGCAGTGATGTCACATCCTATATAGCAGGTTAGTTTGTGATTGGATGATGATGTCACAAGGTGAAATGATGTCACATTCTATGTAGCAGGTTAGTTTTTGATTATATGATGATGTCACAAGTTACAGTGATGTCACATTCTATGCATCAGGTTAATCTGTGATTAGATGATGATGTCACAGGGCAGTGATGTCACATTCAATTTATCAGGTTAATCTGTGATTGGATGATGATGTCACAGGGCAGTGATGTCACATTCAATGTATCAGGTTAGTCTGTGATTGGATTATGATGTCACAGGATGCAGTGATGTCACATTCTATGCATCAGGTTAGTTTGTGATTGGATGAAGATGTCACAGGGTGCAGTGATGTCACATTCTATGTAGCAGGTTAGTCTGTGATTGGATGATGATGTCACATTCTATGTAGCAGGTTAGTCTGTGATTGGATGATGATGTCACAGGGTGAAATGATGTCACATTCTATGTAGCAGATTAGTCTATGATTGGATGATGATGTCACATTCTATGTAGCAGATTAGTCTATGATTGGATGATGATGTCACAAGGTGAAATTATGTCACATTCTATGTAGCAGATTAGTCTATAATTGGATGATGATGTCACAGGGTGAAATGATGTCACATTCTATGTAGAAGTTTATATTTTGATTGTATTATTATGTCACAGGGTGAAGTGATGTCACATTCTATGTTTCAGATTATTCTATGATTGACGATGTCACAATAGGCAGTTATGTTACATTGTATGTAGTATTATAGTTTGTAATTGGATGATGATGTCACAAGGTGCAGTGATGTCACACACTCTGTAGCAGATTAGTCCATAATTGAATTTTTATGTCATGATTGAATGCAGTGGGGTCACCCAGTCTATGTACTGTGGCAGGCAGGTCTGTGAGTGGATGATGTTACCATTCAGGTTCATGCATTAGAACAGACACAATTTACAAAAACACAAACCACGTCACATGATTAGAACTTGCACATATAATAGTGAAAGATACAACAGATCATCATTTGTAAATATTATGTTTCAGCTCCTATAAAACACCAGCCAGAAGAATGTCACATAATCTATGCCCAATAGTACATATCCCCATAGGGACCATGATATAACTCAGATTATCTATACGTTACCTATGATCCCGGTAGGGTCTGCAGGATGCACATTGTCCACTCTGAAGACCCAGCGCCCGGTGACATTGACATTACTGTGGGACGCTATATTGACGATATCTGCTGATAGGGAGCCCGGGATTTTGTAATAACCAGTTTTGTATCCGCTATTGACACCGGCCTGTGAGCGGGAAAGAGAAATATACAGTGATACTGATATCAATGAGGCACAAAGAGATAGAAAGTCACCGGAGCCGGAGGCAATTCCATAATCCTGGTTATATTCTGAATGACTCTTTGTAGCAGAGCTCAGCAGGACCATTCATGGTGCAAGAACACCAGAACCCAACAGCAACCAAACCCAATATTAACGGGTCATAGATAGTAACGGTTTGAGGTCATCCTGGTAGTGTGAACAGAGCCAAACTATAGAAGCATTGGCCTCAGAGTGTCTGGTACTCACCAAAGCTGGGGTCCCTCCAGTTCCTTTATTGTTACCACCGCTCGATATCCCCGTGGTCCACTGAATGCTCTCATAGTTAAACGTAATAAAGGTAAGATTTCCATCAGAGCACAGGACAGCCTGGAATGTATTCACCTGCAAATATGGAGTGCAATCAGGTCAAACCCATGATGGATATGGTCACCCACTGTAATACACAAAACTAAAGAAGAGCTGGTGATCACTAAAACCAGATAATGATATATATTCTATTCTTCTTAGCTGTTTTTATGTTCTTATTGTAAATTGTTTATTTCTATAGTCTGTATTGGATTATGGGGGCAGCCATCTTGCCTGAGCTGCTTTTAACAGCATTTAGAAAGATACTTTACAGCAGCTTCATGGACATAGGAGCCTGTGAACTGGAGCAGAGCCATTGACTTCTGCAGGAGAGTGTTGTGGGCATGCTCTGTGACCTGGAAAGTCAGTTCAGGAGGGGAAGCTGTGACCGTATTGGGAATAGGAATCCGTTTATTATATATTGTGTTTCCTGTCAGTGTAATCCTCCCGGTGAGGGGAAATGCAGGAAGGTTCTACAAACGGGGGGGTCGTTATTGAATGGGGATCCTGTTATTAAAGTGTTCCCTTTATGTAACCTGCCCGTATGAGGAACTGCAGGGGAATGATTCTCAGAAAAGGGGGGCGTCTTGGAATATGGATCTTTTGTTATCATATATAGGGGTTACCTGTCATTTTAAACCTGCTGTGAAGGAGAACTGGGGAATGATCCTACAAACAGGGGAGGGCAGTCTATATGAATGAGGGGTCTTGTGTTATCTATATAAGGTGTTACCTGTCATGTCTGTGACCGGAGAACTGCAGGTGAAGGACAAGAAGGAGTGTGACATCTATTGGTAATAGTGAATCCTGTGCTTATCTATATATAGGTGTTACCTGTCATGATAATCCTGCCTGTGATGTGGAGACTGCAGGGAAGTGATCTCTACAGAACAGGAGGGGTCAGTCTATAGTGAATGGTGGATCCTGTGTTATCTATATATAGGTGTTACCTGTCAGTGTAATCCTGTCTGTGATGAGGAGACTGCAGGGAAGTGATCTCTACAGAACAGGAGGGGTCAGTCTATAGTGAATGGTGGATCGTGTGTTATCAGTATATAGGTGTTACCTGTCAGTGTAATCCTGTCTGTGATGAGGAGACTGCGGAGAAGTGATTCTACAGAACAGGAGGTGTCAGTCTATAGGGGAAATGGTGGATCCTGTGTATCTATATAATAGGTGTTACCTGTCAGTGTAATCCTGCCTGTGATGAGGAGACTGCAGGGAAGTGATCTCTACAGAACAGTAGGGTCAGTCTATAAGGAATGGTGGATCCTGTGTTATCTATAAAAAAGCTGTTTTCCTGTCAGTGTAATCCTGTCTGTGAGAGAGACTGCAGGGAAGTGATCTTTTACAGAACAGGAGGTGTCAGTCTATAGTGAATGGTGGATCCTGTGCTATCTATATATAGGTGTTACCTGTCAGTATAATCCTGTCTGTGATGAGGAGACTGCGGAGAAGTGATTTCTACAGAACAGGAGGTGTCAGTCTATATGAATGGTGGATCCTGTGTTTATCTATATATAGGTGTTACCTGTCAGTGTAATCCTGCCTGTGATGAGGAGACTGCGGGAAGTGATCTCCACAGAACAGGAGGTGTCAGTCTATAATGAATGGTGGATCCTGTGTTATCTATATAAAGCTGTTACCTGTCAGTGTAATCCTGTGCTGATGAGACTGCAGGGAAGCGATCTCTACAGAACAGGAAGTGTCCATCTATAGTGAATCGTGGATCCTGTGTTATCTATATATAGGTGTTACCTGTCAGTGTAATCCTGCCTGTGCTGATGAGACTGCAGGGAAGTGATCTCTACAGAACAGGAGGTGTCAGTCTATAGCGAATAGTGGATCCTGTGTTATCTTTATATAGGTGTTACCTATAATGAGGAGACTTCTGAGAAGTTTTCTCTATAGAAGAGGAAGTGTCAGATTATTACAAGGTCTAGTGGCCAATTTAAAATAAATAAATATTTATAGTGATATGAAAAAAGAAAAATAACCAAATTTTTTTTAAAAATGTATGTAACATGAGTTAGACAATATGTCACTTTCTGATGACATATTCCCTTTGAGGGGCTTGCTATTGTCATCTTGTGTAATGAGATACAGTAACTCAGTGGTCTCCATCCTGGGGTTCTCTAACGTCTGCAACTGTCATAAAATAGTTGTAGATTCTCTGGAAGGTATATAAGTCTCTCCTATAGGAGACAATCAGAGAGCCAGTATGTTTGTTAAAAGGGGAGGGTTGCATAAATAAAAGTTCTTATTACTCCCCCCTCTGAGCTTATCTGAGGCTAAACAAGGAGAGGTCGGATCACAGATCACAGATCCTCCTCCTCTCCCTGGATGTTGCTATTATGTCTATGCTTTTCACACAACTATACATAGCTTCCACTTTAACCTCCTCTAGCTTTGGCTGGGAAGCAGCTAGAATGGCAATAATGGTCTTGTTTGAAAGCCAGGATTCTCGAGCAGGACAGTAACCTTAGCTTATAGAGTGAGACACTGCTATGACCTGGGGTAATTTAAAAGAATACTGTTCAGTTGTGACCTAGTGGTTTCTTATGGGACTTGCCATGGACATCTCATGCAATAGGATACAGTAGGTCAGTGGTCTCCATAGATATAGATGTAGAGCTCGCCTGAGGAGAAGTTCTACCTAAATGTGTCTTCTAAGGTTTTAGACAGCCCTCTAGGAAGATAGCATTTAGGGAGTCTATATTTACCAATTCCCATTGCATCTCCCCCCTATCCCCTCCAAAAAAAGAAGGTGCACTTCAAATGGCCTCAGTTCATTGAAAGCTACTTGCATGATCCTGTGAAATATAGTCAATTAGATTTTAGGTTAACTGATGTTGATGTCATTGAGTGAGATCACATACTACATGACCTCACTGCCTACACCTTGTTGACATCATCATTTAATCACAGATTGATTTGCTATATAGACTGTGATTACACATTTATCACATTGTATAAGAGTGAGGTCACACAGTTTATGTGGCAAATCAATTTGTGATCGGTTGATGATGTCACATAGTAAAGGCAATGACATCATACAATCTGTCTAGCAGGTTAGTCTGTGACTGACCAGTCATATCACAATAACAAAGGGTTTTTAGGGTCCTGAGCGTGTCCCTTGGTTGAGACCTAAAGATTGGGGAGATTATAGATAGATAATGATAAAGATAATAGATAGATAAATTTTAGATGATAGATGATAGATAATATGAGATAGATGATAGAAGATTGGGAAAAGAAGATAGATAGTAGATAGATAGATAGAAAGATAGATAATATGGAAGAAATAGATATGAAAATAGATAGAAGGGTAGTTTAAAAATAGATATGAGATAGATAGAAAATAGATAGAAAAAGTAATTGAGATAGATAATAGATAGATAGAAGATAGAGATAGATAGATAATAGATAGATAGAAATATGGAAAAATAATAGATAGAAGAGGAAGATAGAAATTGAGATAGATAGATAGTTTGAGATTATAAATAGTGGGAATAATAGATATATATAGATTGAGATAGATGATAGTAATAATATGAGATAGATAGATAAAATAGAATGAGATAGATGATAGATATGAGATAGTAAGATAATATGAGATAGATAGATTGAGATAGTAGATTAGATAGATAAGTATATAGATAGATAGATATGAGATAGATAGATAGATAGTGAGATAATAGATAGATTGAGATACTAGATAGATATGAGATAGATAGATAGAGATAGATAGATAGATATGAGATAGATAGATATGAAGATAGATAGATATGAGATTGATAGATAGATATGTTATATATATATATATAGATAGATAGATAGATAGATAGATAGATAGATATGAGATAGATAGATAGATATGAGATAGATATGAGATGGATAGATAGATATGGGATAGATAGATAGATAGATATGGGATAGATAGATAGATAGATAGATATGAGATAGATAGATATAGATATGATATAGATAGATATGAGATAGATAGATAGATATGAGATAGATGGATATGAGATAGATAGATAGATATGATATAGATAGATAGATAGATAGATAGATATGAGATAGATAGATAGATAGATAGATAGATAGATATGAGATAGATATGAGATAGATAGATAGATAGATAGATGATAGATATGAGATAGATATATAGATATGATATAGATAGATATGAGATAGATAGATAGATAGATAGATAGATAGATAGATATGAGATAGATAGATAGATAGATAGATGGATATGAGATAGATGGATATGAGATAGATAGATAGATAGATAGATATGAGATAGATAGATATAGATATGATATAGATAGATATGAGATAGATAGATAGATATGAGATAGATGGATATGAGATAGATAGATAGATATGATATAGATAGATAGATAGATAGATTAGATATGGAGTAGATAGATAGATAGATAGATATGAGATAGATATGAGATAGATAGATAGATAGATATGGGATAGATATGATATAGATAGATATGGGATAGATAGATAGATAGATAGATATGGGATAGATAGATAGATAGATAGATATGAGATAGATAGATAGATAGATAGATAGATATGAGATAGATAGATATGAGATAGATAGATAGATAGATATGAGATAGATATGAGATAGATAGATAGATAGATATGAGATAGATAGATATGAGATAGATAGATATGAGATAGATAGATATGAGATAGATATGAGATAGATAGATATGAGATACATAGATAGATACTGTATGAGATAGAAATATATAGGAAAAACAGGATTTTGCGGTGCACGTACACCCCGGTTAAAAATGCACTTCAAAGTATATAATATGAAGTGTTCCGTTTTATTCAAACAAGCGAGGAGACATTATTCTGCTCGCTGCATAAAATCTAACAGACGCTGCTATAGCCTTACGCGTTACGCGCCTACACTAGCGCTTCATCAGAGGCATTGTGGTAAGTGAAAATAGATGAATGAATAGATAGATAATAGATATAGATAGATGAAGATAGATTAGATAATAGATAGAAAGATAGATAGGAGATAGATAGATAGATAGATAGATGGAGATGATAGATATGAGATGATAATAGATAATAGATAGATATGAGCTAGATAGATGTGGGATAGATAGATAGATAGATAGATAGTAGTATGAGATACATAGATTAGTAGATAGATAGATATGGATAGAGAGATAGAAAGATAGATTCTTTCTCCTGAATTCAAAATTCTTTAGGATTAGTGTCCCATAATATAGGGCAGTACCAGGCTGGATGAAGAGCTGGATCCATAGAAGGCCACACTGTCCCAGGTTGCTATAAACACCAGTGAAGCAGAGAAGCTCGGGATCCTGAAGTAGGAGCGGATGTCAGCTGAGGCCTGGCTGAGGAGCGCGGGGTCACTGCTCTGCCGGTAATAAATGGTGCCCGCTATGGCGTTGTCTACATCAGCCCAAAATGGAGCTAAGAAAGGGTTTCCGTCCACCACCGGCAGATCCTGTGGTGTAAATGCTGAGATGGAGTTCTTGAAGGAAAGCAAACCATTGTTATTTACCTGAAACAGAGAGAGGGACACTCATTATCTATCTATCTATCAATCTATCTATCTATCTATCTCATATCTATCTATCTCTATCTATCTATCTATCTCATATCTATCTATCACAGTATCTCAGTATCTCAGTATCTCAGTATCTCAGTATCTATCTATCTATCTATCTATCTATCTATCTATCTATCTATCTATCTATCTATCTATCTCTCTCTCATATCTATCTCATATCTATCTATCTATCTATCTATCTATCTATCTATCTATCTCATATCTATCTATCTATCTATCCCATATCTATCTATCTCATATCTATCTATCTCCTATCTATCTGATACCTCTGATGAAGCGTGACTTTGCCACGTGAAACGCATCGGGCCTTATTCATAATAATTTGTTTTAACTTGTGAGATTAAATGTCTCTTTTTAAATAAATTATATCCTTTTTAGCATATTCCTACTCTTTTGGCACCTTTTTATATATACATATGCGCGCCGAAGTCCGTTTTTGTCTACATTGCTTTATATAAACCACCACGCCAGTGCTTTACACGTGGGAACCAAGGACGCTGGGCAGCCGTATGTTATTAGCTCCAAGCGGAGCTTGTATGCCTGTACGAGCGTTGTGCCTCGGATTCTATAGCACAACTGTACAAGGTAAGCAGACCTATTTATACACAGTTTAACTGTCCATTTCACTATTGTGCGCTTGTCTGCCTCCATTTTTCTTTTTTATCTATCTATCTATCTATCTATCTATCTCATATCTATCTATCTATCTATCTCATATCTATCTATCTATCTATCTCATATCTATCTATCTCATATCTATCTATCTATCTATCTATCTATCTATCTCATATCTATCTATCTCATATCTATCTATCTATCTCCTATCTATCTATCTATCTATCTATCTATCTATCTATCTATCTATCTATCTATCTCATATCTATCTATCTCATATCTATCTATCTATCTATCTATCTATCTATCTATCTATCTATGTATCTCATATCTATCTATCTATCTATCTATCTATCTATCTATCTATCTATTCTTCTATCTATTCTATCTACTATCATTCTATATCTATCTAACTATCCTCATATCTATCTATTCTTCTATCTTTCTTAAAATCTATCTATTCTTCATCATACTATTCCTCCATATCTATCTATCTATCTCATATCTATATATATCTATCTATCTCTTATCTATCTATCCTATATATATCTATCTATCTATCTATCTCATATCTATCTATCTATCTATCTATCTCAAATCTATCTGTCTATTAATCTATCTCATATCTATCTATGTCATAGCTATCTCATATCTATCTATGTCATAACTATATATCTATCTATCTATGTCATATCTATCTATCTATCTATCTATCTATCTATCTATCTATCTATATCTATCATATCTATCTATCTCATATCTATCTATGTCATATCTATCTATCTGCTATCTATCTATCTATCTATATATCTACTATCTATCTATCTATCTATCTATCTATGTTACATCTATCTATCTCAAATCTATCTATCTATCTATCTAATATCTATCTATCTATCTATCTAACAATCTATTATCATCTATCTAATCTATGTCATATCTTCTATCTCATATCTATCTATCTCATATCTATCTATTCTTTATCTACTATGTCATATTTTTCTATATGTTCTATCACTATGTTATTATCTATCTATGTCATATCTATCTACCCTTATTCTATCTATCTATCTATTCCTATTATCTAACTCAATAACTATCTATCTATCTATGTATAATTATCTATGCCCATATCTATCTATGTCATATCTATCTATCTCATGTCTGTCTATCTCATGTCTGTCTATCTCATGTCTGTCTGTCTGTCCGTCCGTCTGTCTGTCCATCTATCTATCTATCTATCTATCTATCTATCTAATATCTATCTCTCTATCTATCTATCTAAAATCTATCTATCTATCTTCTATCTATCTATCTATCTATCTATCTCAAAATCTATCTATCTATCTATCTATCTTTCTAAAATCTATCTATCTATCTCTATCTATCTATCTATCTATCTATCCCATATCTATCTATCTATCTATCTATCTATCTTTCTATCCATCTCTATCTATCTATCTATCTATCTATCTCATATCTATCTATCTATCTATCTATCTATCTATCTAATTATCTCCTCTTAGTCCATTATTTCCTGATCATTTCTTACTCACATAAAGTGAAGATGAGACATTGCCAAAGAGTGTGATACTGGAGTATAGAGCTATGGAGGGTGAGGAGCCATCATCCGATTTCATGGCAATGGTGTCGCTCCCGGATCCATACGGGTAGAGAAGACCTGGAGATCAGAAGATTTCGTTAACAACCAATATTACTGCCGGGGAGACTGTGTGGCTGAAGTTTGGATATTTACTTGCGGCTGAAGATGGAACTTGTAGTAGAAGGAAATCAGCTGGAAAAGAGAAGGAGTCACATCATGGAACCAGCGGACACTAGAGATACTACAACACATATCAGTACAGTCACATAGTGGGAGTCATGGTCCATGTATGACCAGAGGGGGCGCTAGAAGCAACGCACAACAAGTGCAGGCAGTATACAGCGGTGTGCTGGGGCGAGCAGCTGGATATTGTTACTTTCCTCTGGATCCACACTGCAGGGTTATAGCTGCACTTGATGGACCTGTGTCTTCTTCATCCTTATCTACTATGTAACAATGTAAATGGACATAAGACAACATCATGAGACTTACCCAGAGCAATGACCATGAGAGCAGCGCAGGCGTCCATTGGGGACAGATTGTATCAAGGGTGAAGCCCCCGCAGTCTATGCTCATCTATGGATACAAGAAGGATCAGGCTCTCAGGAACCATAGAGGGGGCAGATGTCAGGGACGTCACCAAACACTAATTCTACACAATGGAAAGGACAATGTTTTAGCTTCTGTTGCCCAATATTATAACATCTCCTTGGAATAACATTGTAATGAGACGTCTGTGCCGCCAAATCTGACACTGGTGGAGGAATCACTATGAGCAGCGGGTGCAGCGTCCAGGGGGATCCCATGTGGAAGTGGAGGAACAAGACGACCAGGATGACCCAGGAGAAGACTATGAGACATTGTAACCAGAAAGCGAGAGATGGAAAGAAGCAGCGATACTGGAAGTAACACAAGGGACAGAAGAAGACGGAACATCTGGAAGTTACATAATGTGCTGAACTAAATGCAATGATAGAGATACATAGATAACAGATATCAGACAGGGAAATATAAAATTGTTTTGCCAAGTTTTATCAATACAGGTTCTGGATACAGCTTTAAAGAAGGCCGGTCAATCAGGATACAACAGAATTTTATTTAACATAGGAATTAATCAATTATGATAACATATAAGTAATATAACAAACTGGTTACAGGAAATAGTGTGACATTGCCTACAGTTTTGCTAAATATGTAGTTACAAAGGTTAAATACTTACAACACTTCACCCGGGGCTTACAACATCTGTCCATAAATCTTCAGCCAGAGAAGCTAATGGCGAGAACAGGGAACTCCAGGGACCAACACTAATGTGAGCGTCCTCAACACTGGGTACAAGAGCTTCTGAAGTCACCAAAGTTTCTCTGGTTCTTATATGTCTTAAACAAAAAATTGGCAGACACAACTTACGTATTGTGTCAGCTTAGAGCACAGAGGTCTTTTGTATTACATTATTCTGTACCATACAGGGGCCAGCTCCCGAGTCTAAGATAAGGCATACAAAATCACTCCTAAACCAGACGATGAGGCCCCATTAGATCGTAAATTAAGCAACTGAAGTGGAAATTATAATGGAAATTATAATTAGTTTAAGATACAAGAAATCGAGATTATGACATCAAATAGTCACATATTTCACTGGCACTACAGGAATATAGATAAATAGATAGAAAGAAAGTGAAAGGATGAAAGAAAGATAGATATGAGATAGATGGAACCATAAAGAAAGATGGAAGGAAAGAGGAAGGGAGGGAAGATATTAGATGGATGGATAGATTACATAAATAAATGATAGATAGATAGATAGATAGATAGATAGATAGATAGATAGATAGATAGATAGATGTGAGATAGATAGATAAATAGATGCATGGATAGATATAGAGAAAGACAGTAATTTAAAAAACTCTGGTCAAAAGTATGTGCAAAAATAAGGAAAAGATTGCAGCACTCCAAAAATACACAGTAGTAGATGCTGGACATGGTGGAAAAAAGAAACCTTTTTTTAATTCTTATATATTTTTCAGAGTGCTGCAAACTTTTTCTTATTTTAAATAGATATGAGAGATATGAGATAGATAGATAGATATAAGAGAGATAGATAGATAGATAGATAGATAGATAGATATAAGATAGATAGACATGAAATAGATAGATAGATAGATAGATAGAAAATAGATATATGATAGATAGATAGATAGATAGATAGATAGATAGATAGATAGACATATAGATAGAAATGAGAGAGATAGATAGATATGAGATAGATATGAGATAGATAGATAATTAGATCTGAGATAGATAGCTATTAGATAGATAGATATGAGATAGATAGATATGAGATAGATAGATATGGGATATATAGATCTGAGATAGATAGATAGAGAGATAGATAGATGGATATGAGATAGATAGATATGAGATAGATAGATATATGGATAGATAGATATATAGATAGATATGAGATAGATATGAGATAGATAGATATGAGATAGATAGATAGATAGATAGATACAAGACAGTCAGACAGATAGATATATAGATAGATAGATAAATAGATATGAGATGGATAGATAGATAAATAGATAGATAGATAGATACAAGACAGACAGATAGATAGATATGAGATAGATAGATAGATAAATAGATATGAGATAGATAGATAGATAGATAGATAGATATGAGATAGATAGATAGATAGATAGATATGAGCTATGGTTGAACTGTGCATCCATGCATCCCACTATTGTTGGACGGTGAGCGTACCCCACCTGATCTCCCATTCAGATAGTTAGATGGATATGAGATGATGAGAGTCTATGAACATTATATGTGTAATATCTCTCACCTGCTCTCTACGTCCTGCGCATCGTCTGAGGGTCACCTCGCTGTCCCGCTGCGGTTTTTGTACCGTCTGTGTGGGTAGATGTTTCCGGTAGGTCTTCATTCCGTTCTGCCTCTTTCTTTCTGAAGCCTCCCGCGCTGCCGACATCTAGGAGCGACCTCATGACTCATGTACTATTCTTAAGCTAGAAAAGTCTTGTATGTTTTGACGCTTGTCTGCACGCAGATATGGGAGGTGACCCTGTTTATGGAACGTCTTGAGGGCGGCAGAAGTATCTACAGTACGTGGACCATGAACGCTGCTTGGAGAACGTCCTCCCTTGAATAGTGTTTTTTGTATAATTGATCTGCACAGGTAGAAAATGCTGCGCTACAGAACTTCCGAATCGTAGTCCAGACTCAGATTTCTTCATACAAAGTTCTCCCAAAAATGGGATTCAAGATGATGGATGCAAAAGAACCTAAACATTGGAGGAGAAGTAAAATGTCAACCTTCAGGTGGTCAATCTATTAATGTGTCTTGGAATCAATACCAGAGCAAAATGTTAGCTAGAGCCCTGCTAACCACATGCCATCTACAGCAATGTGTCTTCTCGAGGGCCTAGGGGAAGCGACTGCCTCATCATTTCTTGTAGGACCAACTCCTCCATGCTGGATCTTATTACACAGACTTGGACTGGCCAACAGGGTAGCAGGGGAAAACGCTTGTGGGCCCATAGACATGGCAAGCCTTTGGCTGTTTTTTAGTAAGGAATGCAGAAAGCAAGCAGCATGTACAGTAGTTATAAGGTGGGCCCCCACAATCAACTCTACTGGTGGACCCCCAAGAATGAACTCCAGTGGGGACCTCCATGGACAAACTCTGCTGGTGGGCACCAAGAATCATCTCCACTAATGGGCCCTAAGAATCAACTCCACTGATGGGCCCTAAGAATCAATTACACTGGTGGGCCCTAAGAATCAACTCCACTGGTGGGACCTAAGAATTGACTCCACTGGTGGCCCCAAGAATCAACTCCACTGGTGGGCCCAAGAATCATCTCCACTGGTGGGCCCAAGAATCATCTCCACTAGTGGCCCCAAGAATCATCTTCACTGGGGGATCCCAAGAATCAACTCCACTGGTGGCCCCAAGAATCATCTCCACTGGTGGCCCCAAGAATCATCTCCACTGGTGGGCCCAAGAATCAACTGCACTGATGGGCCCCAAGAACCAACTCCGAATCATCTCCACTGGTTTGCCCCAAGAATCATCTCCACTGGTGGTCCCAAGAATCAATGCCACTGGTGGACCCCAAGAATGAACTGCCCTGGTGGGCTTCAAGGATCATCTTGATGAATAATAATAATAATAATAATAATAATAATAATAATAATAAATGTAGTAAACGTACCATCAAACCTTCTATCCTTCTCATCCATATGAATGTAAGAGCTCAGCAGGACATGTTGCACGACAGCCAATAATTTTGTTAAGCTATGGGATTTATTTAAATCATATATAATATAATATATTATTTCTTCCATTCCTACTCACCTGATAATTATATTTTCATCTAGAATGAAAACATTATAATTGACACATAGATACATATTGATGTGAAGCAATAGTATGAAAGTGATACATTGTAAACAATAGTAAAATCACCAGTATTTTCTGTATGTTATTTAGCAGTATCGATGTATATAAATATTTGATTTATCACTATTTATTATCAGTCATTATAAGCATATAGATCAGTAAAAATTATATTCTACATATAACCATATATTTAAAGGGAGTGCTTGCCTGCATGTCTGTCTCTTCCCGTCTCTGCAGCTGAGCAGCAGCATTTCCCGTTTGAAAGCCACTTCCCTTTGCTCTGTAAATCTGCAAGTCCTAGGATCCTTTGCTGTACTCAGTCTCAGTGCTGCCCTTTGTTTCCTTCCTCAGGAGGCCAGGAACAAAGGTTTGTGGCTTCAAAGGCTGCTCAGGAAAAAAGACCACACCCCTTTGGTGACCTGATCTCCTGGGCTGGACACAAAGCTGTTTCCTGGGTATAGAGACACGGAGCTACTGAGGTTTCTGGCATCAACCAGTTGATATAGAACAGTGTCTCAGTGCTATCCCATGTTTCCTTCTTCCGGAGGCCAGGACCAAAGGTTTGTGGCTTCAAAGACTGCCCAGAAAAAAAGGCCACACCCCGTTGTCTACCTGATCTTTTGGGCTGGACACAAAGCTGCTACCTGTGGGTAGAGACACGGGCCTACTGAGGGGTCTGGCATCAACCAGCTGATATAGAACAGTAGAAACCTACAGAAAATGTCATAGAAGTAAATTACAAAAGTGTAGAACTTTGGAAGAAAGTTTATTCGGAACTTTTTTTTTTTAACACTGACCTTTCCCTTTTATCTTAAAACATTCTTTTGATTTGTATCTTCTAATTATTTCCTTTACAGAGGAAGCACAGGAGGAAGTCTTTATTTAGATATTGCTTGCATTTCACACACTTCATAGATACTTTTGTGTTCCCTCTGACAGGGGGAGCAATGGGCGGTTATGCGGCGTTGATGTCTGAGTACACTTACCTGTATCAGGAGGTGCAGTCATCTCTGTACTCTATTTATATATCCTTATACATACAAGAGTCGCCTTTGTCACCTGCGAGACTGGAACCTGTGGGATCTAGTGTTGTCCTATAAATAGGGTATCTACATACATCTGCGGAGGACGCTTACCTTATGCCTTACCTGATAAATTGTAGCAACATCCTTGCAACATTTCAGATATCATAATATAAGGACAAAAGTATCCCGCCCACAAAAAAATAAAATAATGGAACCTACAAATGCTGGTAATAAATGGTGCTGATGTATGGGGGTGGATGTGGTAATTAGGTGCTGATGTATGAGATGTGGGGTGTGGTAATTTGGGGGCTGATGTTTGGAGGGTGGGTGCTGGTAATATATGTATGGTGTATTAGAGGGTGGGTGCTGGTTATATTTGGTGTGAGATGAGAGGGGGGGGAGTATTGGTAAAATTGTTGAGTGTATTAGAGGGTGGGGTGACCTACAAATGCTGGTTATATATGGTGCTGATGTATGAGAGGGTGGAGTGCTGGTAATATATGGTGCTGATGTATGAGATGATGGCGTGCTGGTAATATATGGTGCTGATGTATGAGAGGGTGGAGTCCTGGTTATATATGGTGCTGATGTATGAGATGGTGGCGTGCTGGTAATATATGGGATGATGTATAAGAGGGTGGAGTGCTGGTAATATATGATGGTGATGTATGAGATGGTGGAGTCCTGGTTATATAGGGTGCTAATGTATGAGATGGTGGCGAGCTGGTAATATAGGGTGCTGATGTATGAGATGGTGGAGTCCTGGTAATATATGGTGGTGATGTATGAGAGGGTGGAGTCCTGGTTATATAGGGTGCTGATGTATGAGATGGTGGCGAGCTGGTAATATATGTTGGTGATGTATGAGAGGGTGGAGTCCTGGTTATATAGGGTGCTGATGTATGAGAGGGTGGCGAGCTGGTAATATATGTTGGTGATGTATGAGAGGGTGGAGTGCTGGTAATATATGGTGGTGATGTATGAGAGGGTGGAGTCCTGGTTATATAGGGTGCTGATGTATGAGATGGTGGCGTGCTGGTAATATATGTTGGTGATGTATGAGAGGGTGGAGTTTTGGTATTCAAGCATTAGGGCAATGAAGTTGAGATGTTTGCTGGCCAACGCAAGGCTATCACATAAGGTCTCGCTAAAGCATTACCAGTTCCAGCTTTTAGCGCAGATGTCCACGATTTGTCATAACTTCTCACTGGAAGAGGAAAAAACAGGAGACGTAGAGAGCACGGTTTTGCCAACATCATTATTTGTAACTTACCACAGCTTTGTCATTATGATTCAACAAGTGACTACTTATCTCAGTGATTGACTCTTTACCTTAGGCCACTAACTTCCCTTAGACATGGATTGGGGTATGCAAGCTCCATATCTTACAATGTGTTGGCCACCTGACTCATTGACTTTATATTTCCCTGTAGGCTTCATATCCTGGAGTACATTGGGGCTCATAGTCTACCCTACACAGATGGGACAATTTGGGTCATTTGACATTCCACTACTGTAAGGAACTTGGATTCTTGGGGACAACTCAATCATGAGGAGGAGAACACCCACATTTAATACATATGCCGGCGACTTGTTGGATCCAGACCAAG
This sequence comes from Phyllomedusa bahiana, assembly GCA_025379985.1. Classification (NCBI taxonomy): domain Eukaryota; kingdom Metazoa; phylum Chordata; class Amphibia; order Anura; family Hylidae; genus Phyllomedusa; species Phyllomedusa bahiana. Next base: position 23,566 of record JAODAL010017250.1, on the reverse strand, counting down.
AAGGACCTCACTGCTACGAGGTCACTTTTAAGTCTATGATTTTAACAACCTTGTAACCCTTGGTCCCACCTTTAGCATGTACTGTAGCTCCATAGATAAGAAGTTCCATATCACACCATTGATTATTCGATAATTTTACGGTGACCAGAGAAAATGTGACTCAGATTTAATAGTTGATTAAATGGCAGTAAAGCACATTTTTAAAAATGTGCTGACCTCTAATAATCACCAATCACTATAGTACAATACATATTCTGATTATGGCTTAGACTGTGATTGGATTATTGGTAACCATATGCATTAATACCTGCAGGATGTATACTGGTTCTGCAAAATTGGAGGAGAATGCGGGTCAATGCTCTTTGTGATCTACTGGCAACGTGTTTGGCAGATGTCGAACAGTTGTTAAATTTACATCAAGAAGGTCCTCACTATTGCGAGGCCACTATTAAGTCTATGATTATAAACCCTTGTATTCCTTGGTGTCACCTCCAATATATAATGTAGCCCCCTAGTTAAAAAGTTCTAAATCCTACTGCTGATTATTTGGACATTTTAAGGTGACCAGACACAATAAAAAGCTGTTGGCCAAGCATGCATGATTACATAAAACATAGCCAATCCCCTCTTTCCTCTGATATCTGTTTTGGAGGAGGCAGTAGACCCCCATTTACAGTCAGTTAATATTCATTGAGTTCTATCTAATGTGTTGGAGCACCTTCAGTAGTGCAACAAATCTTCTGAGGTTTAGATAGATGTAATATTTTGGAATATTTTGAAAATGTGACTCTCAGATAATGAAATGTAAGAAAAGTAAATAAAAAAATGCTCACCTCATCATCAACAATCACTTCAGTATAATACATTATGTAATTGTTATGAACACTTAGACATAGATTAGATTATTGGTCGCTATATCCAGTAATACCTGCAAGATATATGCTGGTCCTGCAACTTTGGTGCAGAATGCGGGCAAATTCTGTGTGATCTACTGGCAAAGTGTTAGTTCATCTTCTCTTGACGCAATAGGTCTCTCCAGTAGGCTGCTAACCTTTTTAAGAATGAGTAATGATTGTTATGACCACTTAGATTGTGATTGGAGTATTGGTCACCATATCCACTAATACCTGCAGGGTGTTTACTGGTCCTGCAAATTTGGGTGAGAATGTAGGCCAATACTCTGTGTGATATACTGGCAAGGTGTTGGGCAGCCCATCTTCTCTTGTAGCATAGGTTTCTACAATAGGTTGCTATCCCCTTTAAGAAGGGGAAGGTTTATTATGACTACTTAGACTGTGATTGGAATATCTGTCACCATATCCACTAATACCTGCAGGATGTATACTGGTCCTGCAAATTTGGTGGAGAATGTGGGCCAATATTCTGTGTGATCTACTGTAAGATGTTGGGCAGCCCGTCTTCTCTTGTAGCACAGGTCTCTCCACAAGGCTGCTAACCCTTTTAAGAAGGGATATGATTGTTATAGCCACTTAGACTGTGATTGGATTATTGGTCACCATATCCACTAATACCTGCAGGATATATACTGGTCCTTCAAATTTGGTGGAGAATGCAGGCCAATATTCTGTGTGATCTACTGGCAAAGTGTTGGACAGCCCCTCTTCTCTTTTAGTACAGGTTTCTCCAATAGTCTCCTAACCTCTTTAAGAAGGGGTATGATTGTTATTACTACTTAGACTGTGATGTGATTATTGGTCACCATATCCACTAATACCTGCAGGATGTATACTGGTCCTCCAAATTTGGTGGAGAATGCGGGAAAATACTATATGTGTTCTACTGGCAAGGTGTGGGACAGCCTGTCTACTGTTTGCAGTTTCACTGTACCATCCGTGTGTACCTACACGATCATGGCTTAATATTTGAGACAAGCATATCCAAATTTATCTAGAGTCATCAGAGGTGGCCAGGGAGAGCCGGCGCGGGTGAGGATTCGACCGGCTCCGGCCCCGCATGAACCGGGCCCCCGGGTTGGTTATCATAGTGCTTATAAGTGCATGCGTCCCCCGGGAAGATATCTGCGCTCATCGGCATGTATTAGCTCTAAAATTACCTCAGTTATACCAAGTAACACTGGGTGGGTGCATTGAGCAATCAAAGGAACCATATCTTCTCTTGTAACACAGATCACTCCAGAAGGCTGCTAACCTCTTTAGGAAGTTATCTATGTGCACAGAGCAGCTCCTCTCCTCCTTAGAGAAGCAGGTATGACTGATGGGGTCAGAATTTTTCCACAGATATTTAATTACTTTAGTGATTTATGCAGAACTCACCAAACAGAAGAACCACGAAGAGAATTCTTATTGAGTATGAAGACAGCTGGACCACTGGATACATCTTGTCTCTGGTGAATGGAAACAATGTCCTGGTTGTTCTTTAGGCAAGAAGGGGGTTGTATATTTATGCAGCATGACATTAGTGTCTGCATGCAATCTCTTCTAGGGTCACAACCAAAATCATTTTATAGAAGTAAAGTGTACCTGGGTATGATGGTTAAGGGTTCTTCGGTCCTTCATCTACCAGGAGCGCAGATTGTTCTCACTCTTATACCTTCCTGCCCTTCCCTGGGGATAATTTCTATTGGAGGTGTGAATCCTTGGAGAGCGTGTTAGGAGTTTGGAAGGTGTGTTTTTCTTTAAGATAATTATAACTTTCACAAATGCATCTTGACATGGCATGACCACTCGACTCGCAATAGTAATTCCAACCATCCAGCATCACTGCCACTATTAGGCTATGTTCACACAGCAGATGTTTCCAGTGGAAAAATCCAAGTGGAATCTCTTGCCTGGAAAACAACCAGGATATTATTTCCATTGACCAGAGACAAGATGTATCCAATGGTCCAGCTCTTTTCACATTCAGTAAAAATGTGATTCCACAATGGATGTTACCCTTGCATTTTTGCCATGGACTTTCACATGTTTACTTTTTTAGGTTAGCCCCATTTCAATGAGACTAGTCCAAGGTCTAGGCTACCCAATGGAGATTTTTTTCACATTTTGGGTTATAAATCCATGGCTAGAAAAAAAGTCGTCGTTGCAGATTTCCATTGAAAACATTGGAATGAACCATTGCCCCCATGTTTCGTTGTTCCTCAGCTTCGTTTTCCATTTTGGGCAGGAATGTAGGAATGGGAATGGAGCAGGGCTGGAATCCAGGAGAAGAGGAAACCTTCCAGGACAACACTGATAGGACATAAAGTTGTTTTTATTGAAATAAATATCTGCAAATAACAGCTCGTTACAGGAGCTCAGGTCCATTTATCAAGCGAGAAGACAATGTAACAATTAAGAACGTAACTATTTCATCACATAGAATAGCGCCAAAGGTGATTATGGATAATCCCAGGGAATGATTATGCAGAGTCTCTGTCTCCTAAATATAAATATATATGGGACACCCCTTTATTTCAAAAACAAAATCTGAATTCCCAAGCAAGTAATGGCTGACATCCATGTGTATGTCCAAAACTCGGAAAGGCAGTAGTGCTGCAGGTGGAGGGGATATTCAAATAACACCTTGGTGGCTTTCTGTTATCTATTACTTATATGTGGCTTTTTTTTTTTTATAACTATATTTATAACTACTTATGCTGCTTTTGAGCGTTCTGTTATTAGGTGCTGGGACTTCATCTAAGTTAGCTATGGGGCCCTATTAACTCTACTTACATCACTGCTGCCGCCCTTTTAGTCTTCATGGAGAAGTTCAGGATAAGCACAAAATGGATTATAAGGTCCACAGTGTGGACGATCAGTTACTTCTAAAATGCTTCACAGTTCACACATTAATGACATTTCCCAGCTCTTTAGTATCAGTTGCATTGTTATATAACCAGATCACTGTATTATATCATTGTAGAATGTCCATATTACATACATTATAATATTATGCTGTACAGTATAGCTAAATTACCTTTTACATTGTGTTATACAGCATCACTGTATTTTATTGTATCAGTGTATTATATCATTATATTGTATAGTGTTCTTATAATATACATTATTATATTATATTACTGAATAACTTTATAACAGTTTTGGAATGTTGTATTATACTATTATTATATTGTGTTGTATTGGTGCAGCATTTTGTATCACTTTATTATGTCATTGTATTGTATAATATATATATATATAATTATTATATTATTTTATACACTATAGATAAATTACTTTGTAGTAGTTTTAGATGGTTGTATTATATTGTATTAGTGTATTATGTCACTGAACAATATTCTTATTACATTCTTTATTATATTATGTTGTACAGTGTAGCTGAATTCCCTTGTAATAGTTTTAAATTGTTGTAATATGCTGTCACTGTATTGTATTTTTATCAGTGTATTGTATTGTGTCACTGAACTATATCACTGTATTATACAGTATAATAACCTTATAATATGCATTATTATATTATGTTGTATGATTTATCTGAATAACTTTGTAATAGTTTTATATTGTAGCATTATACTTTGTTACTGTATTGCATTGTATCGCTGTATTATACCATCATATTGTATACTATTTTTATAATATACATTATAATATAATGTACAGTGTGGATAAATTACTTTGTAACAGTTTTATACTGTATGATACTGTGCTACTGCATTGTATTAGTGTATTATATCACTTATAATATAAACTATTATATTATAATGTACCATTTATCCATGTGTTGTATTGTATCAGTATATTATAACACTGAATACTATCCTCATAAAATACATTATTACAATATGTTGTTACGTGTATCCGAATTGCCTTGTAAAAGTTTTATATTGTCATATGCTGTGTCACTGTATTGTATTGTTTTATCATACAGAATTTTATCCAGCACTCTGAATTGTCGTTTGCCCGTGGAAGGGATATTGCAGTCCCGTATTCAAACAGAGTAATAAATCCACAGCACACAATAGGTAATGCAGAATAATTATATTGAGAAGTCCATTTTTGATACAAATGGTAGTATTCAACACAATGATTTCTTCAACACAATGATCTCTTTTTTCGGTACAGTGGAATCCAGACTTGTGACAAAAATAAACGCGACGTTTCGGCAAATTACAAGCCTTACTCATGCATGTCACACTTAATGATGCATAGAGAAAATATATAGATATTGATGTTGATTAGAGTAAATAGTAGTATGCAAGGATAATTGGTAGAAACCCACAGTATAAGATAATGGTTGGTGGGTTATATAGGGAGCCTGGGTAAATGGCAGTATAAGAACGCATGTGGGTACGGCGATAAGGCATGAGGTTCTCTTGGCTCCTCTCTTGGTATTGTTTTATCAGCATAATGTATTGTATCACTGCATTATATCATTGTATTATATATCCTTAAAATATACATTATCTTATGGTTTACAATATATCTGAATTACTTTGTAACACTTTTAGTTTGTTGTATAATACTATGTTGTTGTATTGCGTGGTATCAGTCCAGTGTTTTGTATTACTGTATTGCATCATTGTATTGTATAATATCCAATATTATATTATTGGATACAGTGTAGCTGAATTGCCTTGTACCAGTTTTATATTGTTATTTTATGCCGTGTCATTATATTGAGCTTTTTCAGTGCAGTGTTTTGTATTATTGTATTCTGAAATATCTTAAAAATATACATTTTTATATTATACTCTACAATATATCGAAATTACTTTGTAACAGTTTTACCTTTTTACTGAGTTATTATATCGTGCTGTTTTAGTGCAGTGTTTTGTATCACTGTATTGTATCATTATATTTTATAATAATACATCATTATATTATGTGGTACAATATATCTAAATTACTTTCTAACAGTTTTACTTTGTTGTATTATGGTGTGTCATTATATTGTGTTATTTCAGTGCAGTGTGCTGTATCACTATATTGTATGCATAATGTCCAATATTATATTAAGTTACATAGTTAGTACGGTTGAAAAAAGACACGTGTCCATCAAGTTCAACCAAGTTATATAGTATAGCTGAATTACTTTGTAACAGTTTTATATTTTTGTAATATACTGTGTTCCGGTTTTGTAAAATTGTATTGTGTAATATCCAATATTACATTATGTTGTACAGTGTAGCTGAATTGCCTTGTAACAGTTTTAAATTGTTTTAATATACTGTGTCACTGTATTGTATTATCAGTGTCATGTATTGTATCACTGTATGATATAATATCCTTATTACACACATTGTTATATTATGTTGTACAATACATCCGAATTACATTGTAACAATTTTATTTTGTTGTATTACACTTTCGTTTTATTATGTTGCTGTATTGTGTGGTATCAGTGCAGTGTTTTTGTATCACTGTATAATAAACATCCAGAATTACATTATGTTATACAGTGCAGCTGAATTACCTTGTAACAGTTTTATTGTATTATACTGTCATTATATTGCGTTTCATTGCAGTGTTTTGTATCACTGTATTGTATAATATCCTTACAATATACATTATTATATTATGCTATACAGTATAGCTGAATTACCTTGTAACAGTTTTACATTTTTGCAATATACTGTTTTACTGTGCTGTAACATTTTATTGTGTAATATCCAATGCTATATTATGTTGTACAGTGTAACTGAATTGCCTTGTAACAGTTTAATATTGTTGCAGTATACTTTGTTACTGTATTGCAGTGCCAGAGACCTGCTGCAGATGCACCACCAGGGACCTCGTCTAGGTGGGGAAAAGCCCCCTATAGTGGGTCAGTGACGCTATGTTACTGACACTTACAGTAGCAGCTAGAATAGATGTTAGTTGACTATGCATAGGGTGGCTTTTTTGGAACAGTTATAGTGTTGGATGTGTGGCTGTTCCTGTTTTCCAGGACAGGTTTTTGGCAGGTCACTATAAAAAGCCTGGTACTGCAGGTGATCTGGGGGCATGGTCTGTAAGCTAGCCGTGAGACAGTAGAAATGAGGAGAAAGCTCTGGCCCCTAGAGGCTTGAGAGGAGCCGGAACCCAGGAGGAGACTGGGTAACGTGTCAAAGCGTTTTGGGGGTCTGGACGTTAGGTCCAGACCACTGACAGACAGGGTGTATAAAGGTTTAGTTAGTGGCTAGACAGTCAAGGGGTTATTTGGGTTGGTTTCCATATCCTGTTGTTGCTGTGACTGTGAACAAAGCTGGCTGAGGAAAGTATGGAGCAGAAATCATGTAGACTGTGTGACATATGTTGGTGTACCAATACCGTTCTACCAAGGACGGCAGTTCCAGAAGCAAAGTGTGACCCCCAGGATGGTCAAGCATGACGACCAAATGAGAGGGAGTCTCACCAGGGGCATAGCGACAGGGGGTGCAGTGCTAGCAGTCGCTACTGGGCCCTGCAGCATGAGGAGGCCCAAAAGCCCTTCTGCCACATAAGAAGACACCAGTATTGTAAATGTTGCATGGTAACTGGGGGCCCCAGTTCACTTTTTGCACTAGGGCCCAAGTTACACCTCTGGATCTCACACACTATTTTATATCATTGTGTTTTGTAATATTCCTATAATAAACAGTAACAGTGCATTAAAGTAAAATCCCTTAATCCAATAATCCAGAAAGTCTGATAATCCAACATTTGTTTTCAAAACAGAATTGCGTGTAATACGGATTTTTTTTTTTATCATGAAAATTTTTATTATTTGATAAATTTGTCAAAATAACATATCATTGTAAGAGGTATAGAGACTATAAACAACATCAAGATTGTACATACAGCAAACAATAGAAACCTAGTTCGCTAAGCATCCTATATTGACATGTAATTCAAACGGTATGGTTGTCCCGAACTCCATATACAGGTATTAATGACTCCATAAACAAGACATAATAAAACATAAAACATAACATATCGGAGCAAAAGTAAAATTAAGACATGCAAAAACAAAGGTTGAGGCACACATTCTAGCAGGTACGTTAGGAGGAGAAAAGCCTAATATCCCTTCCCCTCCACTATCTACATCTTCTATCTAATTGATCTGAAGCTTACCCAGGGACCCCGCCATCTGGTGCTTCAGGTACCACGTGGTTCCAGAGAATGTCTCATGTCGGCGCTGAAACCGGAAGTCAATATAATACGGAATTTCACAAAGATGCAAAAGACTAAGTAAAGGGGAATTTTAAGGACATTCCTCATCAGTTTACGCCCTTCCTACAATTCTGAGCAGTAACAAGTGGGTTTTTATTGTCTATATGATATTACTTATTGTTGAAGGGCTTTTCAAAAATTTTTAATTAGGAAGCGTTGGCACAACCAATGTTCACACTGCAACCAGATCCGTAAAGGGAACCTATCGTGGATGCAGAACCCTTTGCATAAGGCGTCTTATCAGTCATCAGCTAGAAATTGCTATTGTACCCCTTAAAACAGACATCCTCAAACTGCGGCCCTTCACTTGTGGGGGAACTACAACTCCCATCATGCATTTATATCAACTATAACAGTGGGAATTATGGGAGTTGTAGTTTCCCAACAGCTGGAGGGCCGCAGTTTGAGGATGCCTGCCTTAAAATCTTCTTGAAGGCCCAGATAAATTCAGGAGTGGTGGGCAATGACTGTTTGCCCATCCCAATATCCCACCTACCCACAACCTAACTGGGTAGTTTTCCACTTTGCAGCTGTACTAGGAGCTGGTTTAGTCAACGTCTTGGTAAATCAGTGCAGATAGATACACAGGGACTAGATTGTATGACCCTGGAGATACATTGAATGTGCTTGGTCTCGCCAACCTTGAATTGACCAACTCTAATTGCGTATTATTAATGGGATCTGGCTGCAATGAGGTCAAAAGGTTGTGAGCAACAGAACCGCGGCAAGGTCCTTCCTACGTCTGTTGAAAAATATTGGTGGAGCTCCGCTCCTTGTCCGGCTCATGGACAACACTCAATGGAGTCAACAACATGCAAAAAATATCTGGAATAAAGATAAATATGAAAGACTGAATTTACCAGCATTATCTGATCATATGGAGATCTCCCCTTCTCTGAGAGGACATCCTGCTTATAGGAGAGACTCAGGGCGTCATGTATGAACAGGGCTGCGCAAGTTTTCTGGCACCAAAAAGCTTTAATAGACATGTTCTATAGCTGCATTAACAGTCGCACTGCAAACTTTGACATGATAAGTGCCTGCATGATACTTTTTAAGTGCACCAAAGATTTGAGGCGTTCTGGGGGCATCGTACCACATACGTAGAATTAGACACATTTCTGATTCTTTGATGCCAAGGAAAGAAAGACCAGGGCAAAGGTGGTGCCTGAGCCAGACTTGTGGTATTGGCTCTACACTGCCCTGTATGTATGACCTGCAGAAGAACAGCCAGACCAGGGTAAAGGTGATGCCTGAGCCAGACTTTTTGGTATTGGCTCTACACTGTGCCTGTATGTATGACCTGCAGAAGAAACAGACCAGGGTAAAGGGGGTGCCTGAGCCAGACTTGTGGTATTGGCTCTACACTTTCCCTGTATGTATGACCTGCAGAAGAACAGCCAACCCGGGTAAAAGGTGGTGCCTGAGCCAGCTTGTGGTATTGGCTCTACACTGCCCTGTATGTATGACCTGCAGAAGAACAGCCCCGACCAGGGTAAAGGTGGTGCCTGAGCCAGACTTGTGGTATTGGCTCTACACTGCCCTGTATGTAGACCCAGAAGAAACAGACCAGGGTAAAGGTGGTGCCTGAGCCAGACTTGTTGGTATGGCCTTACACTTGCCTGTATGTATGAAGCAGAAGAACAGACCAGGGTAAAGGTGGTGCCTGAGCCCGACTTGGGTATTGGCTCTTCACTGCCCTGTATGTATGACCTCCAGAGGAACAGCAACCAAGGAAAAGGTGGTTTCCTGAGCCAACTTGTGGTATTGGCTCTACACTGCGCCTGTATGTATGACCTGCAGAAGAACCGCCCGACCAAGGGTAAAGGTGGTGCCTGAGCCAGACTTGTGGTATTGGCTCTATACTGCCCTGTATGTATGACCCTTCAGAAGAACAGACCAGGGTAAAGGTGGTGCTGAGCCAGACTTGTGGTATTGGCTTACACTGCCCTGTATAATGACCTGCAGAAGAACAGACCAGGGTAAAGGTGGTGCCTGAGCCAGACTTGTGGTATTGGGTCTACACGTCCCGTATGTATGACCTGCAGAAGAACACCCGAGACCAGGGTAAAGGTGGTGCCTGAGCCAGACTTGTGGCACTGGCTCTACACGGGCCCCCGTATGTATGACCTGCAGAAGAACAGACCAGGGGGAAAGGTGGTCCCCGAGCCAGACTTGTGGTATTGGCTCTACATGCCTTTATGTAGACCGCAGAAAAAACCCGACCAGGGTAAAAGGGGGTCCCTGAGCCAGACTTGTGTTTGGGCTTAAAACTGCCTGTGTATGACCTGCAGAAGAAAGAACCAGGTAAAGGTGGTCCCTGAGCCAGACTTGTGGTTTGGTCTAACTGCCCGTATTTTATGATCAGGGGAACAGCTTCTACTTTCTGGGAATTTACCTCCCTTTAAAAAGGTTTTAGAACGGCCTGTCAGCGCCAGGATTATAAGGGCCCCCATAGTTCCAGTACAAAGTACCCCCAAAAAAAAATTTTTGTTTAAAAAGAATATAAAACAAAAAATGCCTTAAGACATTTTGAAAAGCACTAAGGGTTAAACCAAGATTTTCCGTGAAAACCCTTTGAGCATACCCCCAGAGTATATACAAGATAGGGAAAAAAAGATTTTTGAAAAGGAAATTTTTTTGGATATACAAATTAAATACCTTAACCCCCCGGGTTGAATGAGTGACAGATTTTATTACTTAAAGGTTTTATTTATTTTTTAAAACAAGTTTTGGGTTTTTGCACAAAAATATTTTTTTTAATGTCTGGGGGACTTCGCTGTAAAGTATAGCATTTTTGTAAACTACCCCTTCGGGCCGGCTGTGCAATAAAAAGTCTTGAATATGTTTCCATTCTGTAAAAAATGTACAGGAAAGTGTTTACTTAACCTAGATTTGCAAACTGATCCTGCTCCCCCTGGTGGATTTTAGTTAAAAAGGACAACCTGATTTTAAAAGTGTATCTACTATATTTTTAAAACTTTTTCTTAAAATCTGTTTTATTTTACAAATATTTATTTGATAAAATTTATTGGGTTTTTATAAGTTGCTTATGTTCTTTTTGAGCTTTAAAATTTTTAAAAAAACTGTCCATTTTTTATACTGGTTTTCCCATGTGATACCCAAAAATTTTTTTATATAAAGGACAATCCCAAATTAGTGTGAAATGGGAAAAATGAGGGAAAGGGGGGGAAAATACATGTTGAACGCTTTTTGTTTTCTTTTTTTTTTTTAATTTTGGAAATTAAAAAAGACACTTTTATGGGGGCTAGCTCCCTAGTGTCTTGCCCGTTCTTTTTTTTGTAGGCGGGTTTATACCCCTTTCCTTTTAATTTCTTTTTTTTTTGCTTGCAAAAAGTAAAAAGGGAATTTCTTTTAAAAACTCTTTTCGTTCCCGGGGGCCCCCCTTTGGAATTCCTGGGGGGGAATTCTGCTTGGGCCCTAGAGGGGAAAGCTGGGCTTTGTTTCCGGGGGGGATCTTTTCCCCAAATGTTTTAAATTGTGTTTAAAGGGTTTTTGGGGATTCCAGCAAAACTTAAAGAGGTAAAGGAATTTAAGACACCGTAACTTCTACTTTTGTTAAAATTTTTCCCCCGCCGAGGTGCGTTCTTCCCCTGTTTTTATTTTTAAAAACCTTGCAGAAATTTGTTTTACTTTTTTTACAAGAAAAATTACTAAAATTTATTTGCCCCAAATGTACAAAAATTTAAAAACTACTATAATATTTCCCCTTGTACAAGAATTTTACTTCTATAATTCTGCCCCCTATGTAAAAGGGAATATAACTTTTTTTAATATGCCCCCAAAGTAAAAGAATATAACTACTAAATTTATGCTTTATTTTACAAAAAATAAAAATACAAATAATACTGCCCATGTAAAAGTTTTATAACTACTATAATATTTGCCCCCTATTTTCAAGAATTTTCTACAATAAAAATGCCCCCTATGTACCAAGAAATATTTACTAAAATTAAGGGGCCCTTCCTATGTAAAAGGAATTTTAATTAATATAATACTGCCTCTTTGTACAAGAATTATTTCTACTATAATCCCTCCCCCTACGTCCCCAAGAAAAATAATACTATAATTTAACTAAACTTATTAAAAAAATTTTAAAAACAAAACTTTTTAATATGCCCCCCTAGGGTCCCAAGGGAATATAACTACTTAATTATTTCCCCCCTTTTTAGCCCAAAGGTTATAATTAACTTAAAAAACTGCCCCTTATGTACCATTAAATAAAAATTTATAATATTTTTTGACCCCTCTATTTTACAAAAATATAAATACTTTAATAGCCGTTTGGGGACAAGAATAAAAACAAATATAAATGCCCCTTATGTACGGGGAAATTTTTTATTTCTATAATACTACCCCTTTTTGTACAGAATTTAAATGACTAAATTTTATTTTGCCCCCCAATTTTCCCCCCCAAGAATTAAAAATTTCTATAATTTTCTTATTTAAAAGGGTTTTTTATAACTAACTTTTTTAAATGTTTATTTTTAAAGGAATTATAACCTACAAAATACTCCCCCTTTAGGGGGGTACAAGAATTTAACTAATTAATACGGGGGCCCCCCCCTTATGTAAAAGGGAAATAAAATTTCTATAATATCCCCTTTTGTAAAAAGGGGTTTAACTACAAATTTTAATAATGTCCCCTAAGGGTACAAAAATTTTTTAAAATTACTTTTTAATACTGTCCCCTTTTTTAAAACCATAAAATTTTTTAATTAACTATTTTTAAAAAAGGCCCATTTTACAAGTTTTTAATAATTTACTATTAATATGTTTTATATGTACAGGAATATAAACTGCTATAATACTCCCCCAAAGTAAAAGAATAAAAATATTTAAAATACTGCTCTTTTTGTACAAGAATATAACCCATATAATACTGCCCTATGTACAAGAATTTAACTACTATAATACTCCCCCCTATGTAAAAGAATAAAACCCTATAAAAATACTGCTTTAGTACAAGATAAAAACCTATTTTAAAAAGGGGCCTTTCACACGGCACAGGCAAATACCCCCCCGGTTTTTGCCGGCCGGGAAATTTGCCCGGGTTTTTGGGGCCGCCCTAAACGGCCGCGGGGGGGGGGCCCTTTTCTCCGCGTGAGCGGAGAAGGGCCCCCCCCCTCCCTATTTGAGATGCAATTTTCCCAACCCGGAAGGGACGGAAGATTGTACAGGGTACAATTTTTTTGCTCCCGGCCCGGCCGGGGGACAAAACAGGGGGGAAAAAAAAACCCGTTCAGGGGGGAAACTGCAAAGGGTACCGAAAAAAATTTATTTATAACACTCCCCCTATGTCCCAAGAATAAAATACAAATTCCCCCTTTTATCCCAAAAATATTTACTTAACATGCCCATATGTACAAAAATTAAAAATACTATTTTAAGGGGCCCCCTATGTAAAAGGGAATATAATATAAAATTTTACTGCCCCTTGTAAAAGAATTTTAATACTATAAAAAACTGCCCCTTGTCCCGGGGGAAAAAGGGGATGCTACTATAATATAACTCCCTATGTCCCAAAAAATAAAACTACTTTAATACTCCCCCTATGTACAAGAATATACGGAAAACTACTATAATATTGCTCCCTATTTTCAAAATTAAAAACTACTATTTTTGGGGCCCCCTTTTGACAAGAATATAACTATTATAAAACTCCCCTTTATTTTAAAAGGAATATAATACTTTTAATTACTGCTCCCTATTGTAAGAATATAAATATATTTTATTTGCCCTTGTGTACAAAAAATTTAATTTAAATAATACTTTATTTTTCAAGAATATAACTCTATAATACTGCTTTATGTACAAAAATTATAATCCCATAATACTCCCCCCTTTGTCCAAGAATAAATAAACTACTAAAATTACTGCCCCTTTATACAAAATTTATTAAAATTATTAAAATTTATTGCCCCTTTATGTAAAGAATATCACTACTTTTAATACTCCCCCCTTTGTAAAAAATAAAAACTACTTAATACTGCCCCCTATTTAAAAGTTTTTTAACTTTTAAAATATTTACTCCCAATGTACCAAAAATATAATTTTTACTTTAATTTTGCCCCAAGGGAAAAAGGGAATTATAAATACAAAAATCCCTCCTCCTAGAGAGAGGCCCGGTTTTTTTTTGTGAGTTCCTAAATTTTGGGTAAAAAACCCCAGGGGGGGGCCACCCGGGGCAGGGGGTTTCCCCCAAATGCGGGGCCCCAAAGGTTTTCTGGGCCCTACTCTTGGTTAAACCCCAAAGGTCCCCTTGGTTATTTTTTTGGGGGGATTGAAAGCCCTAATCTTTGTGGGAAGTTTCCCCCAAAGGACTGATTTTGGTGGCCCAAAAGTCCAGCAAGTAGCAGGGGGGAAAAATTAATGTGTGGCAGAAAAGAAGGAAAACCCCCAAGAAAGTTTGGTGAAACCCCCAAAGCAGTGGAAAAAAGAGTGTCCTGGAAGTGATTCAAATTGTGAAAAGCAGGTAAAAGCAGACTCCAGTAAAGCTGCAGGGGTGGAGACCCCCAAATACCCCCGGGCGCCCCCCCGGGCCTTTTGGGGAAAGGGGCAGACCATGCAGGGAACCCAAAGGGGTAAGGTCGTGCTGCAGGTGTGACCGCCCGCGCCCTTTTTGGGAGCGGGGAGCAGCAAAAAAATGGCGGGTTTAAAGCCGGGGCCCACGGAAGGAAAGGGAGGGCGGGAAAGCCGCAAGGTACCGCAGTGAAGCGGGCGGGAAAGGAAACCCAGGGACCAGCCCCAAGATGGGGCCCCCATGGCAGTTTCGCACCCAAAAAAGGGCCAAGGGCGGGGAAGCCCAATTTCCGAAGCCCCCCCAAAATAGTGGTCAGAGAGCTACAGAGCGCGACCCGGAGCTTTTCCCCCTGGAGAGCAAATCCCTGCCCCGGGGTGAGGAAGATGGAGGTTGATCAAGGAGGAAAGCGGTCTGCAAAAAAAGTTTGACTCCATGTGAATTTTGAAAGTGAAAACCCCTTTAAAAAAACAGGAGCGGGACGGAGCAAGCTGGCCCCTCGCCATAGGGGCCTGCCCACCCCCGTAAGGGAGATGGGGGCCCCATACGGAATAAAAGGGGAAACCGGTTGGAAAAAAGAAAGGGAAAACCAGGAGGCTTTGTGGTGACAACCCCAGAGCAATTGCGTCGATCATCCGCAAACACCCTGAAAGAAAGCACCCAGCGCCCCTTGCAAAGGCCCCAAACCTGCGTCCGGCACTTTTTTCCTTTGAGGGGGGGATTTGTTTTGGAAAAAAGGAGCAGCAAGGGGCCCGAAAAAACCCAAAATCTGCAGGGACTTGGAAAAGGGAAATTTAAAGTACCAGCAACCAGAGGGTTTTGCAAAAAAAGGACTGTGGCCTCCTACCTGCACCACAAAGGCCAGGAAGCAGGGGCAAAAGGCAACCTTTTGGGAACCCTTCTAAAGGGGAACGGTGTGATTTTAAAAAGGCACCCAAGCCCCGCAATAAGTGACTGCAGCAGGACTGGGGACGGGTTTAAAGGGTGTTGGGAGCAGAGCGCAGACGCGGGTTTGTTTTGGCAGGAAAAATCAGTCTTTTTAAAGGTTTAAAAAGGGAAATTTCCCAGCTCTGCTGGGGTTGGCAGTCTCAGCCCTTACTGTGTGGATATCCCAGTTTATGCCTGGATGATCCCAGCCCTTGTTATATTGACGATCCCAGCTCTGGTGCAGGACAAATGTTGTTTTTTTTTTTTCTAATAATGTGCAGGTCTTGGTGGGGAAATGTTTGATTTTAAATTTTTGCTTCTGAAAAAAATTTTTTCCCATTTCTGTAAGGGGATCGGGAAAACCATCTCTGGAGTCGGGGGGCCCCCATTTTATGGCCCCGTCTTCCCGGTTGGTTGGTTTTAGAGAAAATAGGGGTGGAGGGTTTGAGGGGGGGGGCCCGGGTAAGCCCAATGCCGGGGATTTTTCCCCTTTTTGTCACAGACCCTCATAGTGCACCCCCTTCAGCACCCAACCCCGGGGTCCACCATTGAGAGGAGAGTGGCCTAGCCGTGGCCCCTCTGGGGAAACCCTGGGGGGGGGTTTCTCCATTTTTTTAACCCCCCCATTAAAGGGCCCGGGCCCCTTTTCAAGAGGGGGAAAATTGTGGTCGGGTTTTTTAGGCATAAAGGGGCCAAAAAGATCTCCCGGGGATAAAGGGGGTTTTTTGGTCGGGTCCTGTGTAGCCAGATGGGTTTCCTCCCCCGCCCCAACTTCCTGGAAAGTGACCAACCCTTTCCCCTGACAAGCAAGGCTATGACGTAAGTTTTAAGTTATGTCAGATCGGGGCCCGGGTTTCGGGGCCAACTTTGCCAGGGTCCAGGGATACTAGGGGGGGGGGGAAAATAATTTTCATTTTTTATTCCCATTCGAAACCGGATCCCAGTTAAAGTAATTTAAAAATTTCGGGAATGGGTCCTTTTCCCTACGGGAATTGTTTTTTCTGGCAGGGGGCTTTTGTGACCCCCTCTCTGACCTGCCCAAAGGCCGGGGATGGGGGAGGAGTCGGAGGGGGAGGGTGGAAGGGCCCCTGGAAAAATTTTTTGGGGGTCGCACCGGGTTTTTCACCTCCCCATCAAAACCAAAACTCGTTTCCCCATGGCCCGGGGAAAGAGGGGGCTTTTCTGCTTCTACCCTGGTAAGCCAGGGGAAAAAATTTGTTTTCAAAGGGTGGCAGAGGGCCCCGGGCACGGGGCCCAGGGGGGGTGCACGGGTGGGGGAAGTCCCAAGCTTGTGTGGGGAGGTGGGCCCATGGCTGTGCCAACATCCCAAAAATTTAAGTTTGAACCCCCCTTGGGGGGGAAATTTGGGGGCACCCCCATAAAAAATTTTTCCGGTAGCTTGGCACAACATTGTAGGGGACTCCCGGGTTGAGGGTTTATGGAGGGGGCGGGACGCCGGGAAAGGAGGTGGTTTTGCTATCAGGGTCGGTACTGACCCAACCAAAACCCCCAGCCTGATAAGGTGACCCCCAAACCCCCGCCGGCACCCACAGGTTTGAGGGGAGATAGGGGATGTAGGGCGGGAAAATACCCCAAGCCCCCTTTAAAAGGGCCCACCTTGCCCCAGCCCCATATCAAAAAATCAGGAAGAAAGAGGGGGGCCCAAAAAGGGGGAAAGAAAAAAAAGAAAAAATCCGGGGGGGAAAACCCCTTGAGCGGGAATGGACTCTTGTTCAGGATTGGGGGGAAAAGAAGGTGAACAAGGGTGGGGGCCATTTGGTGCAAACCCAAAACAGGGACAGTGCCCTAACTGGGGGGGGGGAAAAGCTGGGCGCTGAGGCAGGGGCTGAATGGGGAATGAAAAAAATGATGGGGAGTAGGAGGGGGGGGGAAGGGAAAACCCCCCCAAGAAAAGGGGGGGGCCCCCCGGGGATTGGGGAGAGTCAGGTCGGGACATGGAGAGGGTGGTGGGGGAGGAGGGGGTTCAGATTTGAACTTTTTAGGGTTGGGCTTTCAACCTCTCAAAGGGTCATATTTTTTTCCCTTTTTTTTTCGATTGTGATTTAAAACCTTTAAAGTCATCTCAGGAAAGGCTGGAACTGCACCCAGAGCGAAAAAGGAGCAAGAACCCTGGTACCAGATCAGCCCGAAACCCGAGGGAAATTAAAGGAAATGGGGGTTTTGGAAGCCCCAGAGAGATGGGGAAAATTTGGGGAATATTTGGTCGGGGGGGGTAAAAGGGGGAACAATTTCTTTGTTACCATTGTATTTTTTATTTTTTTTTTTTTTTTTAAAGGTTTGGGAATTTTTTTTTAAATTTTTTTCCCCCTTTACTCGGGGAAAATTTTTTGCCCTTTCCCATTGTTTTATGAAATATTGTTTTTTTTACTTTTTTCCCAAAACCCCAGGGGGGTTTTTCTTAAGTTTACCATATGTATACTCTAGCTGGGGTGATTTTTTTTATTTGATGAAAGGAGCATGTGTTTTTTTTTTTGGTTTGATGGATTTATTTTTTTGATTTGATTGTATCCTGTAAAGTTTCTCAAAAAAAAATTTGGGCCCCCTATTTACGGAATTTAAAAAACTATTTATAAAAACTGCTCCTATGTACAAGGGTTTAAAAACTATATAAAAATCCCCCTATGTCCCAGAATAAAAATACTATAATACTCCCCCCTTTGAAACCAAGAAAAAAAAAATATATAATACTGCCCCCATAGTACAAGGAATATAATACTATAATACTGTTTCCTTTGTACAAAAATTAAAAATATTTTTAATATGCTCCTATGAACAAAAATTTTAAAAATAAAAATACTCCCCCCTTGTACGGGGAATAAAACTACTTTTAATTTCGGGCTTCTTATAAGGAATATAACTAGAAATACTCCCCACTTTGTCCAAAATTTAAAACTACTAAAAATACTGCTCCCGATATACAAAAATTATAACTTCAAAATTACTGCCCCTATTTTTTACAAGAATTCATACTAAAATACCCCTCCTATGTAAAAGGGAATTAACTACAAAAATTTTATTTCTCCAAAGTACAAAAATTTATAACTATTTATAAAAACTCCCCCTATGAAACCGGGAATATAACTATTTTAATACTGCTTCTATTTACGGGGAATAAAAAATACTTTAATACTGCCACTTTGTCCAAAAATTTAACAAATATAAATGTTTCCGATTTAAAAGAATATAATTTACTTTAATACTGCCCTAATTACAAGAATATCACACTAAAATTATGCCCCCAAATTTACAAGAATTATAACTACTTTAAATTGTCTTCTTTGAAACAGCAAATAACTACTATAAAAATGCCCCTATAAAACAGGATAAAATTTTCTAAAATTTTCTGCCCCCAATGTAAAAAAAAATTTTAATAATAATACTCCCCTCTATTTTCCCCAAGAATTTAAAAACTATTAAATTTGTTTTATATCAAGAATTAAAAATACTTTTATGCCTTTATCAAAAATTTTAACATATATTACTGCCCCCTATGTACAAGATTAATTTACTATAAAAACTGCCTCTATGTCCAAAAAATATAACTCCCTATAAAAAACCTGCCCTATGTACAAGAATTAACTATTTTAATTACTGTTTTTCTATTTTCAAGATTTTTAACCACTAGAATATGCTTTTATACAAGAATATAAACTACAAATTTTTTCTGCTCCCTATAAAAAAAAAAAAGAATATAACTACTAAAAATATGCCTTTTATGTACAAGAATAAAACTATTTAAAATTTAAAATTGCTCCTATATACAGAATATAACTTACTTTAATACCCCTTCTTGTACAAAAATTTTATCTTCTAAAATTTCCCCCTTTGTAAAGAATAAAAAACTACTAAAATTAGGTCCTTTTGCCCCAAAAATTTAAAACCACTATTACTGTCCTATATACAAAAAATTTTAAATACTATAATATTTGTCCTTATAAAACAAGAATATAACAAACTAAATTTTGCTCCTATGTACAAAAAAATTATAACTATATAAATACTGCCCCCTTTGTCCCAAGATTTTAATTTACAAATTAATTTAAAGGCCCCTATGTCCCGGGGGAATAAAATTACTATAATATGCTCCTATTTTACAAAAAATATCATACTATAAAAACTGCCCCTATGTAAAGAATATAACTACTATAATACTCCCCTCTATGTACAAAAATTATAATTTACTAAAAACTGCCCCTAGGGTACAATTTTTATTTTTTACTAAAATTTCTCCCCCCTATTTTCAAGAATTTATATTAATACTGCTCCCATGTACAAAAATTAAAAATTACATTAATACTCCCTTTCCTATGAAAAAGGGAAATATAATACTAAAAATACTGTTTCCAATGTAAAAGGTTTTAATACTATAATACGGGACCCTAATTTTAAAGGAATAAATATTTATAATAATGCCCCTATGTACAAAAAATATAACACTATAATAATGCCCCTATGTAAAGATATAACTACTTTTAATATGTTCCTTTTTTTACAAGAATATAACAAAATTTTAAATCCCCCTCTATGTACAAAAATTTAAAAATACTTTTAAAAATGATCCCTATTAAAAAATTTAACTACTATAAAAACTGATCCTATGTAAAAGAATAAATTACAAAAATTTCTGTTTTCCCTATGTAAAAGAATTTTAAAACCCCTTCTAAAATTTTAATGTTTCCCTTTTTTAAAAAGGAATTTTAACTACTATTTTATTTGACCCCTTTATTTTCAAAAAATATAATACTATAATACTCCCCCCTATGTCCCAAGAATATAACTACTATAATACTTCCCCCTTATATAAAAATTAAATAACTACTAAATAATGCCCCTTTAGGTACAAAAATATAACTACTATAATACTGCCCCAAATGTACAAGAATTTAAACTACTTTTTAATATTTGGCCCTCTTTTTTTAAAGAATAAAATTTTATTTATTAAAAACTCCCCCTTTTTTGTACAAGAATATAACAAATATAATACTTCCCCTCAATATTATAGGGAATATAACTCCTCATAGAACTACTGCTCCTTGTTGTACAAGAATATAACTACTCATAAATACTGTCTCCTTTTTGTTACATGAAATATAACTTCTATAAATACTGCAACCTATGTACTCAAGAATATTAAAACTAGTAATACTGCCCTCTGATGTACAAGGATATAACTACAATAATTTACTGTGCCATAACTGTTCAAAGAATATATCTACATATAAGATACTGTGCATGCATGATATATATGGATACTTTTATGAATTCGGTTTATTCATTATTATTGCAATTTTTGTATTTGTTTCCATGCTCGTCCTACAATGGATGATAAACTAGTTAGTAATTAAATATTGAACTATACACAGTCACTTACTCGTCCTTCTAGCTCGGTTGTGTGTTTGTCATTATCCCACTCCCTCACCCACTGGGTTGTGCAGCGTGAGCTGGAACATGCCAACTCGAGCACTATCATATAAGATAGCTCTTCTTCATTTCTGTCAGATTACTGTTTTGCTGTATAAGTCTCCACGTTAAGAATAGAAATATTCTTGTGTCCTCATTTCTCTTATTTTGCATGAACTATAGACACTATGAAGACACTTTCAGAATGAGGAAAGTGAGTATTATTGATGCTGCTCAGAGCTCCCTTGTGTGATAGGTTTTGGACTGAAATGAGATGTGCGTGTTTCAATATTTTGGGCTTTAGGGCTTTTGTATGGTAAGTTCACAGTTATTTACTTGCAAAATACTAGATCTATGTGTTTGTTCCACGTCCTCACTGCAGATCTATCATTATCTTTCCTTCTGCTGTGTGTTAAGACTAGTAACCAGACACCATAACACTGAAGATGCGGGAACCAGAGGACAGAAGGCTTTAGACTGTACAGTAGATTTTTACTTTTTTGTAAGATTACCACCATTAAACGTGGTAGCTTTCTTCACGAACACTCATAATAAATCTGCTAACTGTTGTTATGCAATACTATTATATTATTTTATATATTATAAATAATAATATAAATATATTTATATTTCTTTGTTTTAATGGTTAACAAAACAAGAAAAAACGCAAAGCAAATATAAAATGACTCACAGAAGCCGAGAAGCAATAAGGCAGCTTTGTCTTCACAATGGATGCGCTGCTGACACTGAAAATCCTTGTTGTAAAAACTCTGCTGACATAAAAGGGGCAAAAACACCAAAAACACAAAACAATACAGAAAAGACAAGAAGATCTAAATATACGAAAAACAGGTGGAATACCTACTTAAACAGATGCAATGAACATAACACCAAAACGAGCGCAGAGTAAGTTAGTAAAGAATCATCAAAAATAATAAGAACAAAGAAAATTAATCCACAAAGCAAATAAAATATTGTGGCTTTTCGCGCGATTTACAAGCGCATAATTGTTGTCCTCATTCGTTTGCACGTTCTGTCGCATACTACTAATGATGATTTTATTGTTTCACTTGATCCTTATCTGATCGATTGTCATTTGTTGTATAAGGTCTGTGGTTGTAATATATAAATACTGGAAGAAATTTTTTATTATAAATGTAATTTATTAAAATTTTATTTTTTTATTTGATTTTTGATGTTTTTTTTGCAGTTTTGTTTAGAGTTTAGAACAATTTATTTTAATACATATATTATTTTTTTAGACCTTGCTTCCAGGCTTTGAAAATAAGTATGTTGTTTATATGTGCATCGTTTTAAAAATTAAAAATCCGGGTTTTGGGTCCCTCTTTTTTTTCAGAATCCAGACGGTATTTTGACATCTTTTTATGGTTTGGGAGGTGGTTCTGTCCGTGGTTTGCGGATTCGCCCGTCCCCTTAAACCATTGAAATGCACATCTTATGTCCAAAAACTGGATGGAAAATTGTGCATGTTATAAGATTTTCGGAACATGCACAACCGAAAACCGTCTGAAAATCCAACCAGAAACCTTGCCATTTAGACGCACCCATAGAAAAAACAGTAGAAAAGATAGAAGTATGAGGTGATGGTAGTAAATAGATAAAAAAAGATAGGTTTGAAGTGAATCATACTATGCGTTTAATGGGTAGATGATAGATTTAGATAATAGATAGTAGATAGATAGAAAAATGTAGATAGATAGATAAAAGATAAATAGATATGGATAGAAGGAGGGTAGATATGAGATAGATAGATAGATAGATGATAGTAGATATAGAAGATAGATTGAGGGGAGATGAAAATATGAGAAGAAGAAGGGTAAAAAAAGGGGGGGTAATTTGATTGAGATAGATAGATTGAATGATAGATGTGAATAAATAGTTTGATAAAAAGAATACAAAAAATTAATACATAGAGAATAGGGGATAGACAAAAAGATAGAGGTGGGAAAAGATAGTTTGATAAAAACAGTTTAGATAAAAAAGAATAGATAGGAGATGTAAGATAAATAATTTAACTGATTTGAGATAGGTATATAGGGATGGATAGATAGATAGATTTTTGAATAAAAAGATAGATAGATAGATGGGTAGATAGATAAAAGATATAGATAGATAGTTAGTAGAATAGATAGATGATAGATAGATAATAATAGAAGAATGAGATTAAAATTTAGATAATAGATAGATAAGATGGATAATTGATAGATAATAGATATGGATAGATAGTTTTGGGGATAGATAGATAGATAGATAAGATATGAGATGTAGATTAATAGATAGATAGTTTAAAAGATAGAGATGGGGTAATGATAGATGATAGTTAGTAGAAGATAGATAGATAGTAGGATAGATAGTAGATATAGATGATAGATAGATAGATAGAGGTAAAAAAGGTTTAAAAGGTACATAGACATAGATTGATGTAAACAGATAAAGAAGGATAGGGGGGGTCGTAACATAGTTTTTCAGTTAGGGGCTTTTTAATTTTTTTTATTTTTTTTAAATTTTTTTGATTTTTTAATTTTTTTGAAAATTTTATTTTTTG